>PVIH01003179.1:0-167173 GCA_004025045.1 Sigmodon hispidus | reverse complement strand
TACAAATAAGATTGCTACACCTATATTTTCTTTGTGTTCATCTTTCCCTCTGAATTTTTTTTTTCATCCCTGTATATCCTTATTCAAGGTCTCTTCCCCCTCCCAACACATCTGGTCATTTTTTTCCTCTGCAACTCCCCATCCCCTCCCTGGGCAGGGAGCAGACAGTCCCATGGTCCCACTGACCCAGTAATGCTTATGCTCATCACTTGTAAGAATAGAGACAGGGGTATAGTCAGTATCCATATTTTCAACACAAATGTATTATAACCTAAAATTGAGCTTTTAAAAGTCTATTAAAACATTCACTTGGCAAATGAATGCCTTCCTTCTAACAACTAATATATATATATATATATATATATAATATATATAATAAATCTCTGTATAAATTATTCTTTCTTTTTCTGCTTGATTTTTTTATACAGAAACTCTACTTCCCTTTATTACCAAATCATGCTCCTTTCCATTCTTCATAGTCATCCTTCCTTTGCTCTTACAGATCATTCAACACACTACCCATTTTTTTTTTCTTTTACCATCAAGTCCACAAGTGAACCACAGTGACTTTTGTCCTTTTGAATCCTGGAGTTCAACAGGACACCACGTTTCCTCTTCTTAGCCAGTTTACTCAAGAGTCTCAGCTCACCTATAAAAATATTCTCAAAGTGAGGTCATTTTGCTAAAAATATCTATTGATTATAAAACTCCTCAGCTCTTGGCATAGGTCAACTGAATTAGAATGTCTGATGGCAGGCTTCCATAACATATGTTAATGATATTCAACTGATTCTAGGACTGGGGCAAGTTTGGGTATAAAGAGTCTATGTGAATTACCAATTCTCAGAGGTTCTTTTCCATTACTTTTTTTTCTGAGTACCTAGTCTATATATTCTGTTGCCCTTTAAACTGATACTTGTGTTTGTGCATGTGTGTGCATGTGTGTGTGTGTATGATGCATGCATGTATACCGGCTTAAGTGTATTATGTGCATGTACATGAGCTTGAAAAGTCAAAGATCATTGTCAAGATACTTCCTCTGTTATTCTGTATTATTTAGTTAGTGAGTGAGTGAGTGAGTGAGTTAGCTAGTTAATTCTTGAGACAGTGTCTATCACTGAACCTGGGGCACACCAATTTGGAAAAGCTAGCTGGCCAGTGAGACACAGGATGCTCCTGTCCTTGTTCCCCAGCTCTAGGATGGTAGGCATGATTCTTCACACTCATCATTTTATGTGAGAGCTAGGGACCAGAGCTTTTTGCTTACCCAGCATGCACTTTACCTACTGAGCTGTCTTCCCAGCCCTATACAAACATCTACACTTCATCATGTTGATAGCAAAGTATCCCTCAAGAATTCAGAAAACAAGGAGACTAAGACAGCTTCTCAGATCTACACAAAATCAATTATATTGATATGTAATTAAAAATACTAATTGTTTTCTGGGATAGAAAAATAGACATGTAAATAATAACAGCTACCTATTACTATGGTCTAGGTAGAACCACAGTTCATAGAATCAAAGTTAGTATTTTTGTCAGGATGTAGTAGACATGGTAAAGGCAAGTAGAATTTTTGTATATAAAGTATACTACCAAATTTATTTTTAATAAATTTAAATTTTGAGTTAAAAAAATGATATCCTAAAATTTGCAGGTAGATGGATGGATTTGGAGAATATCCTCCTGAGTGAGGTATCACAAACTCAGAAAGATAAGCAGGGATGTACTCACTCACTAGTGTTCTCTAAACAAACAAACAAGAAAAAAAGCCAAGCATGCCCAAGCGGCAAACCACAACCACTGAACAGCTTGGAATCAGAAACACCCTGGACTGACCCTCCGAACCCCACTCCAACTATAGGAACACCTGACTCACTCTTGAGGAAGGGGGGACAAAACTGGATTTGCCAGGAGTGGAGACTGATCCAAGCATTATTGGGTCAGTGGGACCATAGGACTGTCTGCTCCCTGCCCAGGGAGGGGATGGGGAGTTGCAGAGAAGAAAAATGATCAGATGTGGTGGGAGTGGGAAGAGACTTTCAATAAGGATATACAGGGATGGAAAAAAAAATTCAGAGGGAAAGCTGAACACAAAGTAAATATATGTGTAGCAATCTTATTTGCATTATCGCCCTTGGTAAGTCATGCTTATGATTTTTATCTTCTTTGTAGTTATTGTTAACTTATCAGTATTTTAAATTCATTTTACTGTTTTTCTTGATAAATACAAAATAAATAAAAAAGAAGGGAAAAAAAGGGGGCGAAAAGAGATTAAAAAATAAGAAAGAAACACATCTCAACTCCAAAGACAGACACAGGCTCAGAGTAAAGGGTTGGAAATAAAATTTTCCAATCAAATGGACCCAAGAAACAAGCTGGTATTGCTATCCTATTATCTAACAAAATAGACTTAAAACTAAAACCAAATAAAAGAGACCAGGATGGTTATTACTTATTCATCTCTGGAAAAATTGATCAGGACATAATGTCAATCCTGAATATTTATGTCCCTAATATAAGGGCACCTAGGTATGTAAAAGAAACACTAAGAAAGCACAAATACCACCCCAGTTCTTACACCCTAACAGGGGGGAGACATCAATACTCCTATTTCACCCTTGGATAGGTCAACCAGACAGAGACTCAACAGAGAAATAAATGGTCTAACACAGATTATGATTCAAATGGATTTAATCGATATTTACAGAAGATTCAACCCAAATGCAAAGGAATATACATATTTCTCAGTATCACATGGAATTTCTCTAAAATTGACCACATAATTGGTCATTAATCAAATATCAATACAAACAAAAAAATGGAAATAATTCCATTTATCATATCAGACTACCAGTACCTAACATTAGATTTCAACAACATCAAAAATCAAAGAAAGTTTATCAACTCATGGAAAATAAATATCACTTAACTAAACCACCTCTGAGTCAAAAAAGAAATTAAGAAAGAAATGAAAGTCTTCCTAGAATTTTCAAAAATGAAACCACAACGTACCCAAACTTGTGGGAAACAGTGAAAGCAGTCTTAAGAGAAAAATTCATAGGACTAGATGTCTGTATGTAAAACTTAGAGAAATTACACACTAGAGAACTAACAGCTGGAAGTCTTAAAACAATTAGAAACAATCTCACCTAGAAAAAGTAGATGGCCAGAAATAATCAAACTTAGAGCTGAAATCAATACCATTGAAACAAAAAGAACAATACAAAGAATCAATGAATCAAAGAGTTGGTTCTTTGAGAAAGTAAAAAAGATAGATAAAACCTTATCCAAACTAAACAAAAAGCAGAGAGTATCTAAATCAAGAAAATCAGAAATTAAAAGGGGGTCATAACAACAAACCCCAGGAAATCCGGAGAATTATGAGGTCATACTTTTTAAATCTATACTCCACAAAAATGGAAAACCTAGTGGAAATAGATAGCTTTTTGGATAGGTACCATTTACCAAAATTAAATGAAGATCAGATTAAATACCTAAAAAGACCTATAACAGGAAATTAAAGATGTTTTTAAAAGCCTCCCAAGTAAAAAAGCCCAGGACTAGGTGGTTTCAGTGCAGAATTATACCAGACATTCAAAAAAGAAATAATACCAGTACTCCTCAAACATTTTCATATGGTAGAAACTGAAGGAATATTGCCAAACTCTTTTTATGAGGCCACAATTACCCTAATACCCAAGCCACTCAAAGATTCAACAAAGAGAATTACAGGCCAATTTCCCTCTTGAATACTGATGCAAAACTTCTCAACAAAATTCTGGCAAACTGTATATAACAACATATAAAGCATATCATCCACCATGATCATGTAAGCTTCATCTCAGAAGTAAAGGGATAGGTCAACATATGAAAAATTGCAATGTCATCCATCACATAAAAAACCTGAAGAAAAAAACCCATATGATCATATCCTTAGACGCTAAAAAAGCCTCCTTTATGATAAAAGTTCTGGAGAGATCAGGAATACAGGGAAAACATCTAAATGTACTAAAGGGCTTACAAGAAGCCAACAGCCAATTTCAAACTTAATGGACAAAAACTCAAAGCAATCCCACTACAATCAAAAACTAGACAAAGCTGTCCCCTCTCTGCTTATTTATTCAACATAGTTCTCGAAGTTTTAGCTCAAGAAATTAGAGAATAAAAGTAGATTAAGGGGATACAAATTGGAAAGGAAGAAGTGAAGCTATCTCTATTTGCAGATGATATGATTATATACATAAGTGACCCACAAAATTCTTCCAGGGAACTTCTACAGCTGATAAACACCTTCAGCAATGTAGCAGGATACAAGATTAACTCAAAGAATCACTATGCACTAAAGATAGAAGAACTGAAAAAGAAATAAGGGAAATATCACCCTTCATAATAGCTGTGAATAGCAATAAATTCCCTGGAGTAACTATAATCAAAGAAATAACAAATTTATTTGACAAAATCTTTAAATAACTGAAGAAAGAAATTTGAAGAGGAAATCAGAAAATAGAAAGATCTTCCTTGTCCCTGGATAGATTGGATTAACATAGTAAAAATGGCAGTCCTACCAAATGCAATCTACATATTCTTATTCAATTCCCATCAAAATCCCAACACAATTTTTACAGACCCAGAAAGAAGAATACTCAATTTCATTTCCGAGTTTCATTTGAAATAACAGGAAAGCCAGGATTGCCAAAACAATTTTGCTCAACAAAAGAACCTCAGGAGGCATCACCACCCCTGACTTCAAGCTATAGTATAGAGCTACAGTAATAAAAACAGCCTTGTATTGGCATACAAACCTACTTGTGGAACAATGGATTGGAACTCAAGATCCCAACATAAACACAAAAACCAATGGACACCCGATCTTTGACAAAGAGGCCCAAAATATTCAAAGGAAAAAAGATAGTATCTTTAACAAACAGTGTTGGCATAGCTGGATGGTATTGTGTAGAAAATGAAAATAGATTCAAGCCTATCACCCTGTGTAAAAACTCAAACCCAAGTGGATCAAAGACCTCAACATAAACCCCACCACACTGAATGTGATAGAAAAGAAAGTGGGAAATACCCTCCAATGAATTGGCACAGGACACCACTTCCAAATATAACACAAGTAGCACAGACACTAAGATCAACAATCAATAAGTGGGACCTCCTGAAACTGAGAAACTTCTGTAAAGCCAAGGACACTGTCAATAAGACAAAATGACAGCCTACAGATTGGGAAAAGATTTTCACCAACCCTACATGTGACAGAGGACTGATCTCTAAAATAAATACGGAATTCAAGAAACTAGAGCCTAGAACCTTGAATAACTCAATCAAAAAACTAAAAAGGGAATTCTCAGCAGAATTACAAATAGCTGAAAGGCACTTCAAAAAGTGTTATACATCTTTAGTCATCAGAGAAATGCTAATTAAAACAACTTCGAGATACCACCTTACACTTGTCAGAATGGCTACGATAAAAGACACAGATGACAGCCTATGTTGGAGATGTTGTGGACCAAAGGGAACACTCATCCATTTTTGGTGTGAGTGTAAGCTTATTCAGCTGCCCTGGAATGCAGTATGTTGGTTTCTTAGAAAACTGGGAATCGATCTCCGTAAGGATTCAGCAATATCCCTTATGGGTATGTATCCTAAAAATGCACATTTGCACTCCAAAGGCATTAGCTCAACTATGTTCATAGCAGTATTATTTGTAATAGCAAGAACCTGGGAACAACCTAGATGCTCCTCAACTGAAGAATGGATTAACAAACTGTGGTACATCTACACAATGGAGTACTACTCAGCAGTAAGAAAAAAATGATATCCTAAAATTGGCATGCAAATGGAGGGGCTTGGAGAATATCCTCCTGAGTCATGTATCACAAACCCAGAAAGATATTCAGGGGATGTACTCACTCATTAGTGGACTTTAAACAAAACACAAAGCGTTCCCAAGCTGCAAACCAAAACCACTGAACTGCATGGGATCTGAAGCACCTTGGACTTGGTGCCCATTTCCTCCAAAGAACACCTGATCCAATCTTAATTTTGGCATGAAGAAAGGGGATCTGCCTGGAGTGGATGCTGAACTAAGTAACCTTGGGACCTTGGGACCTTTTGCCCTTGCTGGGGAGGAGATAAGAGATGAGGAGGGGAGAGTGACTGGGAGGGGTTAGAATGGGTAGGGAGTTTGAAAAAGGGGATACATGTATAAAAAAATGAGAATTTATAAATAATAAAAAAGATAAATAAAAAGTATAATAATAAAGTAATTATGTCTTAAAGGTCTGAGTCTTCATTTAAGTTCCTCAGAGATGTTTTAATGTCAGAAACTGTATTCAATTTTAACATATCACCAAACCATACTGCAACATCAGATGCCTCTGATTTTCATATATTAATTAGAAAAACCTGTGAAAAGTTGAGTGACTGAGACAGTAAAAATAACTTAACACACCCACACTTAAAATGACGTACATATAAACACCCTAAGAAACACTTTAAAATCTTATTCTTTTTTAGCATTAATTCACCCTCAAATATCATGCTTTCTTTTTAGCTTCCCCCCTCCCCGCCCCTTTTCTCAAGCTCCCTTGGTCTTTGAGTCTCCTGTCACCCTAGTAGATTTGTACTGGAATACATATGGTCAGAAAACTCTTCTCAGATGGATTGTGGTAGGGGACGTGCTGACTGACCTCAAACTTAGTCATGGCTGATTAGCTCCTTAGCACAGTTGGCATGGTGAGACACACTTTTGTTAGAGAGTGGAGAATGGATTTTCTGTAATGCTATTAAAGCATGAAACTCAACAGTTTAGTGGAATAAATGGTGAACTATTGCCTTTTACAAAGTAGAAAATGCATTGGAAGCTCAACTTTAGTGCTTAAAATGGCAGGGGGTAGAGTGAAATGTGCGTGGTCTAATAGGAGTGTGATGTAGGACAGAAGTCAGCTGCTATGCCCACAAGCAGGAGGAAGTGAGCTGTCTCAGATCTATCAAAGAAACAAAATAAGCTTGTTTCTAAACATACCTGCCACACTTGTTTTTCATGAGGTAGGCATTTCTAGTACTTTCTCCTGTGTTTAGCTCATTTATCTCTGTAGAAGGGGAATCACTTAACCAGAAGAAGAAAGTGAAAGTAACTTAATAGTGACCTGAAATTCTTGACAGTTTGTCAAGCAAAACACAGGGGTTAGCTGCTGTCTATCATTAGATTAAGTACGTCTGATTTTCTTCCCTTATAAGGAACAAGGGAAGAACATAGAAACTTAAAATCTTCTTTTATGTGTGGAGAAGCAATTCTATTGTACAGTTGTTTCAGCCCTTAAACTTCTTGATGTTATTCATACTGTCATTTTCCATTGTATCCAGCTAGATATTAATTTCATGGGATACTTTATGAAAAAGAATGGCATGGAAAAATCTTTCTTTAGTGTATTAATGAAGTGAATTAGATTTTAGTATGTAAAAGGCTCTGTGCAAATCTGGCATGAAGATACTCCATGATTAAAGCTTCACACTTAATTAGGAGTTGAATTCCACTTTCATACTTAGTACTTATTTACATGCTGTGATCAACAAGTTCTACTGAACTCCTCATTTGCACTCACAAAAGAAAAGCAAGCAGCATGCTAATGTCAGATGGGAAACTGGCGATAAGGAAGATATGTTAGCCCAGGCCTTGTCTTTGTCTCAAAAGTCCTGAGTAAAAAGTTGCCTTTGAAAGATATATTTTATTTCATCTTTAGTTACTTCTTTATATTTGAGGTTATAATTTAATTATACCATTCCATTCCTCCCTTCATCTCTCCAATACCTCCATTGTTCTCTTTCATATTCATGGTATCTTTTTAAATTAATTATTGTTATATTCATATACATATGAATATACATATATATTTTTAAATAAATACTGCTTTGTCTATATAATGTTAACTGTACATGTGTTTTTTCCAGAGCTGACCATTTGGTATTGGATAAACAATTGGTGTGCTTTTCCCTGGAAAAGACTCCTTCCTACTCTCAGAAATCCTAGGTTTCTTGTAGTTCTTTGGGTAGAGTTGAGTCCTCTTAATCTTTCCACCATAACTTCTGCATATCTATTGGTGCTATTGTTTATATAATGTTTAGCTAGCCAGTAATGCTGTTGAGTTTATGAGTATAACTTTGACATCACTAGGTGACAAATTTCACAACAAACTCTTTCATCCTCTGGCTTGTTTAATCTTCCCATACTGTCTTTCACAATGATCCTTCAACCTTAGATGTGGAAGTTGTGTTGTAGATGTATTAATTGTGACTGAGATCTACAACTCTGCATCTTGATTAGTTGTGGCTTTGAAAAGAGATGTTTCCTTTATGAGGACTAAGGACTGCACTTATCTGTAGGTATAAGGACAAATATTCAGAATGTAGTTAGGAATTATGCTGCTTTAGTAAAGTGGTTGTTGAAAGATGCCTCAATAGTTCATGGCATTACTACATGTGTGTAGTTGGTTAAGTTTCCAGTACTAGGTATAGTGTTCTTATTGAGCAGAAAATCTGATTAGAAAGCTGTTGATAATTGTTCCATTTTTTCAGTAATAATTAAAATTCATTTATTTATTTTTTTAAAAAGAAAGAAAACTGTTGGTTACTGTCAAGATAACTGTGCTACTACTATGGTACACTTAGTGTTACTGTGCCTTTGATTCATGTTGATGTTCATGGGCATGATAGCTGGTAAGATTGCATTGCTGATACCTCTTCACTACTTTTTTCAAAGATTTATTTATTATGTATACGGTATACAGAAGAGTGTACCAGATGTCATTGCCCATGGCTGTGAGCCATCATATGGTTGCTGGGAATTGAGCTCAAGACCTCTGGAAGAACAGTCAGCACTCTTAACCTCTGAGACATCTCTCCAGCCCTGGCTCTACACTATTTTTTGAACATTTCCTTATCTTCTGACACAAGATATTTTAGAATTATTTGACATTTCCTTGCTCAGATTGAAATCAAAATTTGATATAGCTCTGGTTCCATGTGTTTTTCAAATAGTAAAAAAAAAAAAAAAAACTAGATGTTAGCTTTGCTTATTACTACAGGGATATCCTTGTGCAGTACTCTTAAGCACTGGTATTTAAAAGTACACTCTCACAGAAGCACATCTGCTCTCACCCTTATGCATTACTATGGTCTAACTCATGCAAATCACCCAGATTTATAAGATGAAAATTTTATCCCCAGTGTGATGGTAATTCAAGATGGGGCTTTTGGAGGTAATTAGGTTTAAAGGAAGCTATGAAGGAGGGCATCATATAATGGGACTTGTGCATGGACATAAAGAAAATATCAGGAGGGCACAAAGCTAGGAAGGAAAGGAGTGCTTATAGAACCTTCCCATGCTCAATTCTCAGCTAAGTCTCTCAGTTTCTAGAATATCAGAAAGTAAACTTCTGTTGGTCTAGGCTATCTAGTCTACAATATTGTTTGTTATGGAGGACTAAGATTAATAAGACATAGACTGCATTAGGTAATTTAGAGTCACAGAACTTATAGAATGAATCTCTCTGTCATTCTTATTGTTCCCCCTCTCTGTGTTTCTCTCTCTCTCCATATATATATATATATATATATATGTGTGTGTGTGTGTGTGTGTGTGTGTGTGTGTGTATGTGTGTATATATGTGTGTGTGTGTGTGTGTGTGTGTGTGTAAATATAGTGAACATCTCCATGTCTCAGCTGGTCTTATGTATATGCTAGAATTTGAAAAAGTCGGCACTAACACTAGAGAAGAAATATATGTGCTGACCAGGGGAGGGCAAACAGGAGAAGAATGAACACACAGAATTCCTTCTTTCCTTGTTTTTATATAGGCTTCTAGCAGACTCTGTGCCCAGATTAAAGGTATGCCTTTCAGCCTCAAGGTCTAGATTAAAGATATGTATCTTCTAGCCTCAAGCAAGGTATCATAAGTATGTCCTCTTATGTTCATTTCAGATATAGTAAAGTTGTCAGCCAAAAATAGCCACCAAGTAGACTAAGATGAATAAGACATGTGTATATTTTTATTATTTATAATATGTAGTAAAATATTATTTATAATATTTGTTCTACTGGGATATCTCTGTGTGTATGTAACACACACAAATATATATTTTTGTTTTCTTTATTTATTCCTTTATTTTAATTACAGGACTAGAGTACTAAATTTAATTTTGCAAATCTGCATGTGTGTCACCTCCCTTTGTTCCTTTCTCTAACAAAACTAAGGTGTTAATATTAGAATTTTAGTTGTTTACCCATATTGCTTTGCTTATCTGTTATTATTAGTTAGCTGAAAGGCTTTCTTTAATAGTGTTCATCTCCAGCACACTAGAGTACTGAGTCAGGAAGAAGATAAGTAAAAACCTTCACAGTCTGTAAAAGAGCAATTCCTCAATTACATTTTATGGTTGGAGGCCCCCTAAGAAGGAGATTACAGTGTCAATCATGCAGCTTCGGCTACTGAGCTGCCTGCACTCTCTGTGGTCACAGACTGTAAGCATCGTTACGTGGTCACTGGCCCATCTTTCCCAGTCAGACCATCTTTGTTTACCTAACCTCTTCCTGTTTCACAACTCACATATTACCATCCTTGATCTGACTACATGCTTTGAACTTTGGTGTAATCAATACAGACATTGATCCTCTTCTTGTACTCTACCTCATATGGAGTGATTTTTCTTCTTCTTGCATAGGCAGTGTGGATAAAATAGTCACCGGCCTGGCTTCATTCATGGTCAGCAGCTTTGGACACTCTTCAACTTTACATTGTTCTGCTGACCTTTGCAAGCCAGCAGCAGCCTAGATTCACCCTCTCTGGTGTCTTTGTTTTATTTGCTTGTTTATCACTGAATCTTGGGAACCTCCACTCTAGATATAAGCATATCACCTCTGCAGATTTGTTGTAGTATGAGGTTTCTGGCCTCTAGTCCAGACCTGCAGACCTGCAGTCCAATAGAAACACACAGTTACTTACATTAATTTTATGCTTATAGGTCTATGGCTCGGTTATATATCTTGCTAACTCTTCATTCTTAAACTAACCCATGATTCTTATCATTCTTCTCAGAGCAGCATTTCAACTTCTCTCTTCTCCATCTGCTGGAGTCTCATTGTGATGTCTCTCTGGCTTCTCTGCTCTGGTCTTTCTGTTCCCAAAATTTTCTTAGTCTGGTAGCCCTGCCTTCTTTCTGCCTGTTGTAAACTGTTGTTTACAAACATATTAATTTTCTTCTAGCACAAAATTGAGAATTTTAGAAATTTAAAAAGATTCCCTTAGAAGAAGTTTCTAGTAATATTAAGCTGACTGTTAAAACAAGCTGGAGGCTCATTTTCTTAGCATGTAAGGTGGGATGTGAAGCCAAGCCTGAGTTTGGAAAGTTTCACTGTAGAGAATAGAAGACTGATCTATCTATTCACAGCACCAGTGGTGCCATCTAAAATCCGGACTAGGTTCCTCTCTTTTCAAATCGGGCAGAGCACTTGCTGTTGCTTACAGCTGCTACATTGTACCTGTAGTCTGAAAAAAAAAATGTTCCCCAAAAGGAGTGCAACTGTTTGGAGCTATGGTATTATTGGAGAAAGTGTGTCACTGTAGGAGAGAGCTTTTAGGTTTTTTTCTCAAGCCTCACCCAGTTTGACAGTTGCCTGTGGGATGTAGGACACTTTGCTATTTCTCCAGCACCATGCCTGCCTGCATGCCACCACCATGCTCCCCCAAAGCTGGCTTCAACTGTAAGTGATTTACTTAAGTAAATCTTTTCTTTTTAAGAATTACCATAATCGTGGTGTCTTCTCACAGCAATGTAGAACACAAACTAAGACAGAGGGTTCATTTCTTTCTTTCTCCTATTATAAGTCATAATTTGTTTCTTTCAAATTATCCTTTGCTCACATCGCCTCTGCTCTTTAACTAAACTGTGGTGAAGGCACACAGTATCAATATTTTGAGCAATACTTAAGTGTGCAGTGTCTTCTGTTAGATTTGGAAGGAGCCACCATTTATTAACTCTAGAGGTGCCAACTCCTACAGTGTATGAATGAGGGACAAGTCAAGCAGGAAGACATACATGGAGACTATATCTGACGTGGCTTCACTGCACTACAGTCTGATCTCACTGAAGATCAGTCAGTTCTTAACAGGAGTTAGGGAGCTATATAAATCCAGTATCTGCAAAGTGTTCACATACCCCTTTGTGCCCTTCTATTTAACCAAAACTGTAAGCCAGTGCTTGTATAATCTACCTCCACCTTATCATTTACACTTGGTGTCTAGGCTCTTGGACCACAATGGAAGTAAGAGTGACTTCTTACTCTGACATCAGTGATAGTTGAAGTAAACAGTGGAACATTATTATCCATCAAGATTCCATACAAAGCACCAGAAATTGCCTGAATAGGGCTGTGTGAAAAAGTAAAATAAATGGTTGTCATCCAAAGCACAAATGTCATAGTTTCACCCAGATCCAGCTGACTATACGGCTTCACTAGACTTAGAAGCTGAAATGTAATCTTCTGTGCTACTCATCACCCAGAGGAAGCATCTTATGGTAAAATAGAAAAGCCAAACATTTATAGTTTTAGTAAGGACCCTAAAAATTACAACTTGCTATGGTGAGTTCTAGGGTGATGCTAGCAGATAAAAAGAATATGAAACTAAGCTGGAGGAGATGAGACTTAGCTTGGGAAATGACCTTTTCTTTGTGCATAAAACAGAAAGAAAATGTGGATTTATGTGCATTTAATGTGGATTAAAACTATATCCTGTTACCCTAAAGATGACTCTTTGAAAAGAAGAGTTGAATTAATTCCAGAACACCACAGATTTCTGCCAATCTTACCTGACATACCTGGAGCATGTCAGCAATTCCCCTTATTTTCTAAAGCATGTAGACAGCAAAATGTTAAATAACACAACAAATGGTTTGAACCCTGCTTCTAGCACTCAAGTTCATGCTCCCGGTATCAAGATTAATCTTTCTGTAAGTGGAACACTTAATGGTGTAAAAACATATTCACTTGTGGGAAATTAGTTGTTTTACATAAGGTACTTAAAGCACTGTTTGTTTTGTGGAAGGTGAAATATAGAAGCTTGTTATTTATTTCAGAATGTGATCATACATAGAATTGCTAACATGAGTTTAGTAACACATGCTCTCTTCAAAATGGATATAATAGAGTTGAAAACCTGAGAGCCTAGTGAAGATTTCATCAGCTGGTCTGAGAGGGAAAATTAAAGAGTTGCTGTATATAACTTTATTTTCTGTAATTACCAATTCACTAGACTCTCCAGGGAGCAGAATAATTCCTATTATAAAGAGGTGGCAAAGAGGTAAGCATTACCTTTTAACAGACTTCCCTCTGTGGAAAATTTTATCTCCAAGTGTGCTTGTACAAAAAATTCTAGGGGAAACCTGCCTCCCTGTGTGCCAGAGACGGTACCCACTGAGGATCCTGAAGACCAAGGGAAGCAGCGCATACTGCTGTGGGTGGATTCATCTCACCTTTTCTGGGAGAAGCTCGCTAACAGAGCTTTATGTCTTTATGTTTCTCAATGCACAGTCAAATGCAGATAGACAGATTACAAAGTGAACACTAACTTAACATCCAGGGCCAAGAGTACAAGTGTCTGTCATGTTTCTTGTTAGTTGCCAGTCACCCTTTGCTACTGCTGTGATGTTTATCTTTAGATAGACATTTCAGAATTGAGCATTGTTCTAGGCTGAAGAGGAGTTCCTCTGAGTCAGAGCATGGACATGTGCTGTCTCCATCCCATCTGTGACCAATGACAAAATGAGAAATTATAAAATTGGGGCTAGATATGAAAGACCATTGTGGTATAATATGCTAGAATTAACTTAGTAGTAGTCCATCTGCTAGGCATTCTTTCCACTGTAAGAATCCACAATGCAAAATAGAGTCACACCTCTTACACCCCATGCATGGGCAAGAAGGTGTAACACACATGTCATGGGTATATGTTCTAGAAAGTGTCCCACTGCACCAATGTAATAATCAGCTTCTCTGGTTAAGACTAACAACTGAAAACTGAATGCCTAAGTCAGACCTTTAGATTGGTTTAGCTCTTACCACGAGTGGGTAGCCAGAGTTTATAAGTTCACACAAACTTCATAACCACTCATGACCTTTGAACAACATGGTCTTGGTTTTCCCAGATATATTAGAACCTACCATGGAGTTTACATCTGTGTTTCAAATTAAATTTCTTTTTGTTTAAATTCCAAATACACAAACACCTCACATCTCTCTTTTGAAGTCCCAAGGTGGATCAACTCAGGATCCACTCCAGACAGGTCTCATTTCCTCATCCTAATGTCAAGGCTGGATCTGGGATTCCTCTTCAGGGAATGGGCTTCAAAGTGCCAGTCCACACATAGAAACACAGTTTGATCCCTTCCCTTGAGGTTCCACATACTGTTCATGTCAGTGGAGAGTTACCTATCCTTGGAGGGCCTAGTTCCTTTTCTTGAAGGTTCCCCAGTGGCTGTTCTTAATTCAGTGAGCTGCCCAGAGCTCCAGCCAGCCATCATTGTGGTAATTTTCCTAATAAGCCCTATCTCCTTGCTCATATACTCTCCTCCCCTGCTCTCACCTGGACCAGGAGCTAAGCACAGTGCTCAGGCATGTATCCCTGCTTCTACATCTATTCATTGTTGGATGCAAATTCTGTGATGGCACTTGGGGTGGCTATTCATTTGATTATAGGGGACGTCCTGTCTTGGAAACATTTTTTAAACAATAGAATAATACTTTACTCCATTAAAATTTTAAGATTTATTATTTTTTTTATTGTGAAAAAAAGTCATTTTTTTAATCCATGTATCACCTTGTTCAGACTCCCTTTCCTCTCCAGCCCCTCTCAGTCACTCACTCTTTTCTTCATCAGTTCATCTCCTCCCCAGCAAGGGCAGGAGGTCTTAAGGTCCCAAGGTGGCTTAGTTCAACATCAACTCCAGGCAGATCTGCTTTCCTAACCCCCACATCAAGATGAAGTCAGGTGTTTATCTGGAGGGAATGGGCTCCAAGGTGTCAGTCCAAGGTTTCAGATCCAGTTTCAGATCCCAAGCTATTAAGTGGTTGTGGTTTGCAGCTTGGACATGCTTAGCTTTCTTTTGCTTAAAGTCTACCAATGAGTGAGTACATCCCCTGTTTATCTTTCTGAGTTTGTGAGACCTCCCTCAGGAAGATGTTCTCCAAATCCATCCATTTGCCTGCAAATTTTAGGATATTATTTTTTCTTACTGCTGAGTAGTACTCCATTGTGTAGATGTACCACAGTTTGATAATCCCTTCTTCAGTTGAGGGTCATTTGGGTTGTTTCCAGGTTCTTGTTATTACAAATAATGTTGCTATGAACATAGTTGAGCTAATGCCTTTGGAGTGCGAATATACACATTTTAGATGTTTTTTAAACATCTAGAGTCTAGCTTTTAGAGTCTCTATTGAGAAATCAGGTGCTATCCTGAGAGATCTACCATAATATGTTACTTGACATTTTTCCTCTGCAGCTCTTAAATTTTGTTCTTTATTTTGTATGTTTAGTGTTTTGATCATTATGTGGTAAGCATGCATTTTTTTTTTTTTAATTTGGTCAGTCTATTTGATCTTCTATAAGCTTCCTGTACCTTTATAGTAGTATTCTTCTTTAGGATGGGAAAGTTTTCTTCTATAATTTTTAAGTGTGCTTTCTGTGCCTTTGAGCTGGGATTCTTCTATCTCTATTTTTCCCAGATTTGGTCTTTTTATGATGTCCAGATTCCTTGGATATTTTATGATAAATTTATCAGACACAACATTTTATTGACTTTTGAATCTATTTCCTCTAGCATATGTTTAACACCCCAATTTATTTCTCCCTTGTAAACTGTTAGTGATGCTTGCAGTCCCTATTTTTCCCCCAGTTTTCTTTTTCTAGCATTTGCTTATTTTTTTGTGTGTTTTTATAAATTAGTTCTATTTCAATTTTCAAGTCTTGAACTGTTGAGTTTTTTTTCTCACCTATTTAAATTTTCTCCCTGGTTTTCTTGTGGAATTTATTAATTTTTTTCAATTTACTTGTTTATGTCTTTATTGACTTTTTGAAGGACATTTTTAAATGTCTTCTCTAAGAGCCCTTTCATCTTGATAAACTAACTTTTAAGCTTGTTTTCTTGTGCTTTAGCTGCATTGGAATGTTCGGGTCTTGCTTTTATAGGATCATTAGGTTCAGGTGGTGCCTTATCGTTTTTTTTTAGTTGTTGAATGTATTCTTAAAATGGTGTTTACTCATCTTTGCTTCCACTCTTGTGGGTTAGGCCTGTGCCTGTTCTTCTAGCTGCTGAGTTTTGAACATGTGCATATGAAGTCTGCTGTATTTCCAGCTGGTGTGGTTTGTGCTTGTGCCTATGTAGTCTGTTGCTGTTGGGGTGAAATTTTTTTTTTAAATAAAATAAAAAGACTTGAAAGCTCAAAGAGAGATGGGGAACAGTGTGTGGGAATAATAGCATTTGAGGTTCTTTTGTTGAGTAAAATTGTTTTGGCAATCCTGGCTTTCCTGTTATTCCAAATGAAGTTGAGTATTGTTCTTTCAAGGTCCAAAAACTATTGTGTTGGGATTTTGATGGGCAGTGCATTGAATGAATCTGTAGATTGCCTTTGGTACAATTGCCATTTTTACTATGTTGATCCTACCTAACCAGGAACATGGGAGAGCTTTCCATTTTCTGATATCCTCTTCAATTTCTTTCTTCAGTGATTTGAAATTTTTGTCAAATAAGTCTGTTACTTCTTTGGTTATAGTTACTCCAAGATATTTAATACTATTTGCAGCTATTATGAAGGGTAACAT
Source organism: Sigmodon hispidus (assembly GCA_004025045.1). NCBI lineage: Eukaryota > Metazoa > Chordata > Mammalia > Rodentia > Cricetidae > Sigmodon > Sigmodon hispidus. Next base: position 150,293 of record PVIH01003179.1, on the reverse strand, counting down.
TTCCCTTATTTCTTTTTCAGCTCTTCTATCTTTAGTGTATACAAGGGCTATTGATTTCTTTGTGTTAATCTTGTATCCTGTTACATTGCTGAAGGTGTTTATCAGCCATAGCAGTTCCTTGGATTTTGTTGGTCACTTATGTATAGAATCATATCATCTGTAAATAGAGATACCTTCACTTCTTTTTTCCAATTTGTATCCCTTAATCTCTTTTTGTTCTATTATTGCTTTCGCTAAAACTTTCAAAAGAAACTTTTAAGTATTGAAATACATTACAAAAATTTATTTCCAAGTTTGTATCAAAAGCTCAAAAAAACAGTGTGTTGGTGGCACATACCTTTAATCTCAGCAGAGGCAGGTGAGATTGAGACCACCTTGATCTACAGAGTGAGTTCCAGGGCAGCCAGGGATACACAGAGAAACCTTGTGTCAAAGGAATAACAACAACAACAACAAACCCAAAACAAAACATAACAAAAAAGATGCTCATAAAGGCAAGGGCATTAGAGTAGCCATAACTATAGGTATCACAGTATTGGCTTCTAAATGAGCTAGGGGAAAAGGACAAAGGTGTGAGGTAGAGTGAGGCTGTATAATCCCCGGTCTTCCCAGAAGGTGATTTCATCTGATTGACAATCTCCACACCAGGAGCCCTTGTGTTTCTGGTAAATCAGCTTTAGGAGATCGGTTATGAATTCATGAATGTTTGCTTTCTAAAATTTGGACTTAATTCTGTTACCTGAAACAGAGGTACCAGAGCCACCCCACCACTTATTTTTCCTCTATTTTAAAAGAAATTAAGAAGCAGAAATCAGTGAACTTTGACGTTTGTCCCAAGCAGTGACAGAAGCTGTTGGAATCTTTCTCTGGACTATGCTTGTGGCTATTTCCCAATTATGAAAATCTATGAGACAAAGGCTAGGGATAGGTGTAATTGTAACTGTGGGACAGACCAATCAGTCTTTTTCTGTGAGGAAAGGTGCTTGTGGTCTATGTTGCTTCTACTGTATTATAGAGAGTATTTTTAAACCAAGTACACACAGAAGAAAATGAAATATTAAATGTGCAGGTTTTGAAGATAAACAAAATCATGAGTTTATGGATTATAAAATTTGAACTCATTAGGGCCTGGTTGACTTCAAGGGCCTGATAGAGTTCTTGTCCATGGGTGAAGAATATCAAGTTTCTCTCTTGGAGGTCCACTTCAAGCTCTAGAGGCCTGTGGTCACTAACCATGTGAAGAACTAATGTAATAGCTGAAGGGAGAAGCATGCCTGTCTCTATTAATCATGTCTTTTTTCCTGCTAGTGCTTTAGCAGAGGATTATGTTTATAGTACTATGCAAAAAACAAGAATTTATAAAAGTCATTAAATTTAAGAAATCCAGGAATAGCCTTTAGCCACCCCTCTTCCCAATTAATCAGACCATACACTGCAGCAAAGATTAGTCCTGATCCACAATTTTGGAATATTTATTTATTTATTTTGTAGTGGTGTATGTATGTATGTGTGTGTGTGTGTATAAATAGGCATGCTTGTCTGGAGGTCAAGAGATAACTTTGTACAATGGGTTGTCTTCCTATCTTTTGAGAGATTAAACTCAGTTTACCAGGATTGTGTAGCCAGCACCATTACCTACTGAGCTATCTTTCAGGCCCAGAATTCAATACTTTTTGGTTCAGTCATTTTGGTCATAGTGAAAACATAGAAGATATAAACCACTAGGGCAAAGATGCTCATCACATGTATCCAGAAACACAAACGGAGGAATAGATATTAAGATACAATTCCCAATGGCGCATTCTCATCTTTTTTTTCTCTATTAGGCACCAATTCTTAAAGGTTTCCACAATTCCTAAAAATGTCATCAGATGGAGAATAAGCTTTTAACACAGTCAATGGGGAGAGGGTACTAAAGATCCAAGCTATAAGAAATCTTTTTTTTTTGAAATGTCTTTTGTTATTCCCTGGGTGACACTAAGAACAGGTGTAAGAAAATAACATTTCCCCTAAAGCTTGTTTTACTTAATGGTTTACAAAATAATTATTTGTGCTAGAGTTCATTTCCAAATAAAATTTACTTAAACAAATTCTAAACACTTACAGACTACATTGTCATAGATGCCAGTATTTCAGTATCAACACCCTTCTGCAACCATTGAGACCCATACTCAACCCCAGGCTGTCTGGACCACTACCAGAAATACCTTAGCCAGCAAACCAGTGTGAAAAAAAAAATTTAAAAGAGCAAAATGGCTGACCTACCTTCACCCAGCTATTAGATAACTTTTATTTTTCACATGTGTATGGGTGTTTTGCCTGCATGTATGTATGTATTTGCATTGTTTACTCAGAGGCCAGAAGAGGATATTGATGATTATTAGCCACAGTGTAGGTGATGGGTTAATACCATGTATGGTCTCTAAGAGAGTGGCCAGTGCTCTAAATTGCTAAGCTATCTCTCCAGCCTCCTATTAAATATCTTAACCAGTTTCAGACACTATTCTCTCTTACCTTTTCTGAGGTTATCAGTAAACTGTAAAGCTGAAATCTCCTCTAGATGTCTAGTACTGAGAGATGAACAGAAGGATGCTGCCTTTCCTTATGTTTCTTCTCTGTAAAACTGCATGCCTGATCTTTTCTTGGGAACCTTGAAGCTGGCTGCACTCATAGAAACCAAAACATGAGCAAAGATGACACATGCATCACAGTCAGCTGTGCTGGACAAAAGATTCTTCTTTGTTGTGGTGAATGTCTTGACATCCTCTGTCGATAGCCTTAACGCTGGGGTACTGTGTATTGTTGCTGCTTTTGCTATTGTTGAATTGTTTAAATTATGAGTTCCAGGATGTTGGTTTGCGGAAGGTTAAATCTTATGAAATGTCCACATTTTGCCAAGAATGCTCTGAATACAATAGTTTATATACCTTGATTGTGTCTACTAGTCCCCCAGATATAGCAGTAAAGCAGCTGTGCCCTTTAGTGTAAGAATTGTTAAAATAAAATAAAAGATATTGTTTCTGTGATGATTGAAATTCAGACAAGAGAAAAACTGAATTTTAAAGTTATGGTCCAAGCATTCAGGCAGGCCTATCAATAGAGATGAGTAAGTAGCTGCATCATGGAAGGAATGAGCTAAGAGAATTTCAGAGAAAAACCAAAGCATTAGAGAAAGCATACCCTGGCATTAGTCAGTATCCAAAAGAAAAGAAGACACAATTGCTGCAATACTGGAAGTCCCAGTGTAGTCCCAAGAGGGATTCGATACCACTGCAGACTCAGGGCACTATTATTTATTCCAACCATGTTCTTACACTCTAGGCATCAGAGAAGTAGTCCACTATGGAAGGGGCCCAAGAACACAGGGACCTCCTGGAACAAATACTTTCCTGATTTTGCTTCAGTATCTATGGGATGTAGGATTACATTATATCGTCTCCAAATCCACACAATCGTGGACACAAGGTTTCTATTCTAGTCTGAGGAGAGCTCCATCGCCTCCCTCAGAATCACAAAGATGGTTACTTTATGGTATCTGACTTTGTCTTCTCTTTTTCCTTAAAACTGTGAATGTGAGATGACCTGTAAACCTCTCTGCATCAAAAACTGATTGATAGTTTGACTACCCTTAAAAGCCCAAACTAAAAACGGCAATTTGAAGATTGAAGTCCAGGCATACAGCAACAATGTGTGTTAAATAAATAAATATGTGAATAAATGCATGTTTTTTCCTAAACCCTGGATTTTTCCAAACAATAAACTTAATTATTTTCTTTTTGTGGCCATTTTTTTTATTATAAAAATTAGAGAAAGAAACATAACAGAAAGAAAAATGGGCTCCCATGCTACACTTGTTAAAAAAGGGGGATTCTTTTTTTTGCTTTTATGAGTTTTTACATTTTGTGTTATGTATTAAATAAAATTATCTCAAAGTGTGTAGTACAACATGTAAAAAAACCTGGTACAGGTAGGAAAATACAGTAAAATTTATCCCCTTCTTTAAAAATAAAAACAAAAAAGAAAAGAAAGAAAAGATTCTCTGAGTAATTCAGAAGTGAATGCAGACCGTGGTGCTACATGATGGAAAACTTGAGGCTGTATCACTAAGAGATGATATCAGGGATGGGGGATGAGGACAATATTTCATTAAGGTGATCATTATTTTGCACATCTCCTTATCATGGTTTTAGTTGAGGAGTATCTCTCAGGCAGAAGATTGGTAGGCATAGATGGATGGATGCACCATTAAGGTAGGTGACAATATCTGCACTATTCTAATGCTTGGTGCAGATCACAATGTCTTTCTCCATCCTAGGCCAGAGGGATTGCATTCTTTTGGCAAGGAGAAAGCATCTTTCCCACTTTGGGCCCCCACAGAACTTTTACCTGTGCTACTTTAACACTTAAGGAATAGAAAATTTGATGTTAATTTTCTTCTATTGTCAGAGAAATAGGAGGTGAGGGCCAAATCCCTAGTGTCCTGTAAGACTTCTATAATAATACCACTTCTCTGCCTGCATGCCAATCTCTGTCAACAACAAGCGATGGTAGCTGATGCTTGCTTTTGCATGCATAGCTTCTGCTTGTTCTCTGCTATGGGGTCTTTGATTTTTTAAATTAAAAGGTATTAAGAGTGCTTTCTTCTCTTGTCTCTCCATTTCTTCTTTACTAGTAGACACTAAGATGTACTTATCTTCTTTCTTTCTTTTATGTTTATGAATGAGTCACAAATACTTTGAAAACTGGGCAAAGCATCTTGTTTTATCTAGATAAATACATCCTTAATTGCTTTCCAGGCGATATGTTTCCCAGGTCACTGGTAGCTGATGACTCCTTTCATGGTTAAGAGATTTGAGAAAGAAGGTTTGGACATGAGGGAGAGAAGACCTTGGCTGAACAGCAAGTTAAAAAGTATGCATGTTTTGTGGTTATGACTTACTTTGTTTTTATTTTTTCTAGCCACTGACTGGTATAAAATACATTTTGCAAATGGAGCAGCTGAAGTTACTTTATCCATCAAAAATAAACAACTAAATAAAATAGAACTTCTATTAAGCAGTCATAAAAATGTAAGTTAAGGCTGGAGTGAATCTCATGTTCCGGTGCTTTCCTTCCTTTTGAACTACAAAAATAACCAGTTGGAAAAAAGATGTCATGTGGAACTGAGCTGCTTGGCCTCAATCTGTTCAGTGTGGCCTGGGTGGTATTTACTGAAGGGTTTTGCAGAAATTACAAACACTGGCAGGCTTTCTTTGCAGCCTGTTAGACTACAGAGAGATGTTTATCTCCCTCCTTTTGGAGTCAAGCAGAAGCTAAGAAGATGGGTGGCTATTCATAAGGGTCCATATTTCCTGGAAATAAGCTTGCTGGGAATCCTGAGATTATGTTAATAAAATGAACACTGTTTGAGTAAACTTAGCCCAACCCCTACGAGTTGTAAGAGTAACTGGCTTTGCCCCTCTAATAAAGATGCCCCTATACCTGTGCTACTGGTTTGCATTTCTTCCACCTTTGTGGCTACCCAGGCTACTTGACACAAAGGTTCCTATGATTTGTTAAGCAAATGATTCATTTGTCCTGTTAAGCATCACCAAGGGTTTTGTGAATCAATTGTGCATCTTTTTAGAATACAAATGAGACTGGGAGTTTGTCCTTCCTTCTAGGGCAGGCAATGAATGCCAAAGGCAATTATTGTGCCTGGTCATGAGAGAATGAATCTTTAAAGCAAAATAGAGTGAACATGAGCAACATTTGCTTTGCATGGCAGACTGTCTACTGACTGTTCTAGAACAACACAATCCACATAGTGTGGTTGAGAGGGTTAGCAAGGGTGGTATTAGACTGGAGAGGGCTTTCATTGAGCAGAGACTTTTACTTAAGGCCTACTGTGTCTTCTTTTTAAGATTATCACATAGCTCAGCTGACCACAAATATTTGGGCTTCACCAGTATGGTTAGCTTGCCTTAAGAGCACCAGCTCTCCAATGGTCATGTTATTCTCTTTCATAACAGACAAAATTGGACATAGGTTATTATGATTTTACAAGGGACTCCAGTTTTGTTTTTTTAAACCAAGTCTTATGTTATGGATGTAGTGGGATTAGCTGACCAAGCTTGGAGGCATGTCTTTGGAGTGCCAGGAGCCGGAATGGGGCATGATCAGACCCCATTGAGATGCTGGGACACAGACCTTTGTTTTCTGTTTGGTTCCTGCATGCTCAGAAGTGAATTGGACCATTCATCATGGGACAATTCACTCCCTAAGGATTGTCTTAAGGTTCATTTCGTAGCAGTGAGTGTTTGTATAATTCCTTAATAAATATTAATCCTTATATGATAACTTGCTAGGTCCTCCTCTTATGAGACATTATGGTAATGAAGATGTTCTGCTTAAGGTGGCTCGCTAGTTCGGTAGAGCATGAGACTCTTAATCTCAGGGTCATGGATTCAGGCACATTGGGAGCCATGTATAATATAAGGTTTCTGGATACCTAGGCCCATGGTTCAGACCTGCTGCAACTTATCTGGACTAGCAATCTCAAAGTCCCAATGAAACACACGAATACTTATATTAATTTCATGCTGTTTGGCCTATATCTCAGGCATATTGCTGTCTAGATCTTTCATCTTAATTCAACCCATTTCCATTCATCTGTCTGGCCCCATGGTCAGTGGCTTTCCTATTTCGTTATATCTTGTATCATGGGCAGCTCGATCTTCTCTTTCTGACTTCACCATTCTTCTCCTACCTATGCTCTGATTTCCCTGCCTACCTACAGCGGCTGCTATGGCCAAAACAGTTCCTTTCTTTAAGGATTGATATCCACAGCATACAGAAAGTTATTCCCATATCACATCGGCTCCGGTATGAGAAGATTTCCTTTACTTTCTTGTTTTCTTCCCTCCCTTCCTTCCTTCTTTCCTTCCTTCCTTCCTCCCTTCATTTTTTCTCTCCTTCCCTCTCTCTCTCCTTCCTTCCTCTCTCTCGCCCTTTCTTTCCTTCATTTTTTGTTAGAATAACCACAATGAAGGCAGCTGACTCGAGTGAACATCCACAAATCTTCTTATTCTAATTTATTCATTGATTCATTCAGTCACTTATCAAACAACCATGCGAATTTGCTCCATGCCTAATTTATGTGAGTCTCTATGACAGATGGGTCTTAGAAAGACAGAAATGACTATAGCTCTGGCAGAGGTAGGTGAATGACACAGAACAACTATTCCACACCATGGCTTGAAGTCCTGGCAGAGAGATAGGCACGTTTCAACAGAAGAAGAAAAGAGGCGATGATGTGTCACCTACAAAATTTTCTTGTCTAAAGATAATGCAGTATATGTGACTCTATAAAATCTATGTGCTACAAAGACTGATAATATCTAGTCTTTGTTGAAAAATCCAGGTTTTGGGTCTGGGGAATTACTTCTATTCCCAGTGGTTCAAACTCTATAAGTCTACACTTTAATATTGGTATCTGAATATGGGAGCATGGTAATAATACAATGCATTTTAGAAAAGGTGCTTTATAACTCAAAAGCTAAACTATTTAACACCTGGGCTTGGACTAGAATAAACTGTACTGTGTAACTGGTGACCCAGGTTAAGAATTCAGTGAGATGGAGCTTGCAATTTTCACACCACTGTTTTAGAATTAGAATTCCATTTTCTCCTGAGTTCTTTTAATTAACAAAGTCTCCTGCATTGAGATCTTACACAAACAAGAATTCTTATTGCTACCAAGCTGTCATATATGCTTCATGTTGAGTCTTCCTTGCAGAGGCTTCTGTTCTTGACAAGAAGTTGGGACTTCAAGTTTACAAAAGTTAATTGTGAAATCATCATTTGCTTGTTGAAATAAGTGTCTCTACAAATGGATGACAGTGTTTGGTTTAAAGTTTGCCCCATTATGTATCATCCAGTTGTACTAAGAGTTAGAAAAGTTTCTACTTTCCACTGTTCTTATTTGGGAGAAAGTTAGCCACATTTACTAAAGATTCTAATTATAAGTTTGCAGTCACATTGATATATCAGCCTCAGCTTCCTGAAGGAAGTAATATCTTGTTGGGCTTTGGAGATATAGGGTAATAGATTTGGAAATGAACCAATCATCTCATAAAACTCACTAAGCAGTTCTGTGCATAGAACACCACCTGAAGAACAAAGTATGCATTCTTCTAATCCGAGTTCCTTCACACTTTCATGTTTGAACTTGAGGAAGTTTGAATGCTTAAGGACTGTTCACACGTTTGTAATACAGAGTTTCATATGATGATCTATCAAGTCTCTCTATAGGTATTTGATAGTATGTAGTGAAAGAGATAGGTTAAGAAAATATGCTCTTTAGAAAAAGAGTCATTAGGAAATAATCAAAGAAAAGGGAGACTTTTCTGAGTCATTTATTGAGCATCAGGTCTCTTGCATGAAGAAGTACTTGTCAATAAGAAATGAAACCCAGCTTTGTACAATTCAGCAGTATGATCTGCATCCACTTCACTTCACTTACCTAGAAAAGGAACAAGGTGCTTGAAAGACAGCTTAACAGTTAAAAGCATGTCCTGTTTTTGCAGAAGACCTGGGTTTAGTTCTTAACATTCTTTCAGAGGCTCACACCTGACTGTAACCCCAATTTCAGGAGACATGATAATCCCTTCTGGTTTCTGTAAGCAATCAAACTCACACGACCATATCTCCCTCCCTCCACACATGTAACTTTAGAACATTTTCCATGAAGTAAATTAAAAGGAATATAAAGTTAAAGAAAATTTTCGGGTGGTTTTAAAAGTTAAGAATGATATTTTTTAAGATGTGCAGTTTATAGTATATAATAGGCACCTCAGAAATTATAGCAGTTTTTAACATTGTCATGAATGACAAAATGACCATGCAGTCATGACAATGTACAGAGCCGTGGTATCCTGGGATGAGAAGGGGAGAGAAGGAGAGGAGGAGAAAGAAGTGACAGAGGAGGAGAATGAGGAGAAAACAGAAATATGAGAGAGAGTTTATTCTACTGATGCACTCTGAGATCTTCTTCTCCAAGAAGGACTGCAGATCATCAATGTTAAGAGAGATTTAATGTGCTGAGACATTCCGTCTCTATTTGAACATTAAAAAGTATTTGGAGAATGTCAGTAGTTTGAATACATAAATGAGAATTGAGAGTACCAGGAAGCAAGCCTATGACAGATAAGTCCCAAACCATAAAGTGGAAAAGGATCATAAACTGCAGTTTTTAGCTCCCTTACTCACCATGCATGTTATAATCCAAACATCCAGTCTGTACAAAACTCCAAATATCTCGAGTCCCAAGATGAAACATGATATACCATGAAAAATTTATTGAATTAAATTTTTAGTCATTATATAAATTTTCTGTCAGACTTGAGAACAAGAATTTTTTGTAAACTCAAGGGACCTTTTGTATTTAGATGCAGGTATTATTTCCAAGATAGTAGTTTAGACTTGAGCATATCTTACACATGTAGGCAAATATTTCAAAGTCTACAAGGATCTAAAACACCCTGATGTCTAAAACTTAAGGTAAGGGCTCCTTAAACTTTACAACATTATCTGATTTTCAAGGCAACTCTAACAGTCATGTAGGAAGATCCCGTTTTACAGATAAGAAACCTGGCTTCATGGGACTCACAGAAAATGTAAATGTTATTATTTCAATGACAGGGAGCCTGTAGAAAGAAATGGCATAATTTAATGCTTTCTCCAGGATAGTTATCTTCCCTGGAGAGTTAGAAAGATAAAGCCACAGAGTTACCTAACAGGTCTTTCCAACACATGTCATAAGCCACATGGCTCTGACAGCAGCCAGGACATCTGTCATCAGAAAGACTAGGCTTGGGCTAACTCCAGCTGGGGCAGAGTTTCCTGGGTAGACCTGTCATCCAGGGACTGCTGGCTCATTTTGTATTCTTTCCTTGCCCTGTCTTGATACAGATTGCCCAGGATAACCACAGCCAACTGAAAGAAGTACACAGAAAAGGGGGAGGGGTGAGCAGCACAGTGTCCCTGGAAAGTATGCACAGAGCTTCAGAACACTTTGCAAATCCAGCCAGCAGCACTGAATCTGGAGCAGAAAGAGCAGTGTGGTTGAAACCCAGAATTTCAGAGAGTAAACTCAGATTTTATTTTTTTTAATGCATATGTATTTTCTGCCTATCATTAAAAATAGATTTTTCTATCTTACAATATATCCTGATTACAGATTCTCTCCCTATGTTCCTCCTGGTTCTTCCCTACCAGATCTCTCATCTGGAGTTACTCCCTTTCTGTCTTTCTTTAGAAAACAACAGATTTCTAAGAGATAGCAACAAAATAAGATAAAAACAAAACCATCACTTTGAAGTTTGACAAGGTAAATCAACAGAAGGAAAAAGCCCCAAGAGAAGGCACAAGAATCGTAGACCCACTGATTAATATACTGGGAAGACGCATAAAATGACTAAACTTAAAGCTATAATGTCTACACAGAGGACGTATAATAGACCCATATAAGTCCCTGGGCTTGATGTTTCAGTCTCCTACACACATTGCTCAGTTGATTTAGAGGGCCTTGGTATCCTAGTTTTCTCTATCCCTTTGGCTCCCACACTCCTTCTGCCTTCTCTTCTGTGGGGTTCTCTGTCCTCTGATAGAAGGAATTTGATGGAGACCTCCCATTTCGAGGTGTGTGAAACTGAAATTCTTAAAGGATGATGATGGAGCTGAAATACTGACAATATCTGTGGTCTGAAAACATGGGAGCAAATACTTGTTCTTGAAATGCAGATGATTAGCAGATGCCAAGAGCAGAGGATCTTAAAGTTGCTTTTCTAGGCCTGTTTTCGGGTGAGTACCTATGACTGACAATAGTGGCTCTTCTGTGGAAATTTATCTACACTCGTCTGAAGAATATGGATCTGTATGAGGATGAGTCAAAAGCAGCCTCAAAATCGTTCCAACTGAGGACTCTGTTTTATCCTTTCCTTTTCTGTGCATTGGAGCAGCCACTCACAATGCTGCTTGACTTGCTACAGTTCAGAATTGTTAATGAGACCCTGGCTGTTAAAATATAGGATAAAGAGTGGCTGACACTATTCAAAACCATCCTTTCTTGTCTCTGAAAAGGTCTTGAGGGGTTTGTAAGAAGAAAATATCCAAAGAATATGGTTATCAAAACATTCACTTCTACTCCAGCTTCCAAAGATTAGGCCAGGAAATGGAGAAGTTGGAAGAGAAGTTTGGAAAGATCTTGGGGTTCAGCAATTTTTGATATGCCGTACAGTAATTCTTTAGCTGAGCTGGCATGTCTTTTACAAAGGGAAGCATGTTTGCACACATAGAGACAGACAGCTTTTTCTGTAGGAGTTGCAGATTTACTCTGATATCTTCCTATGCAAAATCTCAAATTCTGATGAATGAGACTGTAAAATATGAGGCTATCACTGATTAGATTATGAAAAGGACCATCCTCCATTACAAAGCATACAGGAGATTGCTCATGGACAACATTTTGTTTTATTCTTTATGTATTTATTTACATTGTATTTGTATATACATGGGTCATTTATTGTGTTGGAGAGAGGATCCATGTGCACTATTGAAATGGCTTTCTTGAAACCTGCTGATTCCTCTGATACTTGAAATCTATAACTTTAATGAATAAAGTATCCCAAAGTAAGGCCTAGGTTAGAGAGCATAGGCAATAATTTTTCTGATTAAGTGGACATGGAAGAAGACTAGCATAGCGTATCTGATGATAGTTTGACTTAGGATTTTATAATTTTACAATTTTACAATAATGCAAACACATACACACACTATGCTTTTTATTTTTGACAGACCATTCAATGATTTATGTGATTATATGAGGCACTATGATTTACTTTATGTTGAATAATTTGTGTGTGTGTGTGTGTGTGTGTGTGTGTGTGTGTGTTTGGAAAGTTATGTGTGTTGCTTACTCATGTGGAAGCCTAAAGAGGATTCTTAATGTCTTCCCCCATCTCCGCTTAAAATGGTGTCTCTCATTAAATTTGGAAATCACCATTTTGACTATGCTGGTTGTTCACTAAGTTTCTGAATATATCTTTATCTACCCCAACTTCCAGAGTGGAGTTACAGGTATACATGTAGCCATGCCTGAATTTTCACCTGAGTGCTAAGAATTCACACTCAGATACTTATGCTAGCATATCAAGTGCTGTTACCTACAAAACCACTTCCTCAATGCCTGTGGGGTAATTTTTTCAACTTGGAGCTGATGTAAATCTTTGGAAAACATTGTTTTATTTTGGAGGGAATTATTGACATAATAATTGCATGTTTATGAAGTAGGGCATAAATTTTGACACATTTACATACTGTATTGATCAACTCATAGTATTTAAATTATGTTTTAACAACATTATCACTTCTTTGTGGTAAAAACTGTCATAGCAGTCCTATGTTTTGAATTACACAATAAAGTTTTGTTAATTGTAATCAGCCAGGTATACTAGAACACTTACATGCATTAGTGATATCTGGCTATGACTTTGCACCTATTAAATACTTCTTCGTTGTGTCCTGGTCTCATTTTGGCAATCATGGTAATTATTAACGTAGTCTCTATGTTCAAAAAACCCCATCTTTTAATGTTTTCATATAAGTGAGAATAATTTATTTTTCACTATGTACAGACAATTATTTCAAATACCATATGTGGGTTATTAGCTTTTGCAAACTTTACAGAAACTAGACTCATATGGGAAGAGGGATAAGAAATTGTTTTTATCAGCTTGGCTTGTAGGCATATCTGTGAGGAATTTTCTTCATTGCTATTTGATGCAGAGGGTCTCATGCCTGGTCAGGTTGGTCTGAGTTGTATGTAAAAGCAATCAGCAAACACAAGCTGAGCACCAGCCAGGGGAAGGAAGCCAGAAAGCAGTGGTCTTCAAATTGCTTTTTACTCCAAGTCTCTGCCTTGGCTTCCTTCAGTTAGGAAGCATAACTGAAATAAGGCTTTTCCTCTTTAAGGGCATGCCAATTACTATAGCAATAAAAAGCAATGCAGGCTCTTGTGGATTCATGGTTACATATTGATGTCTATAAGTGAAGAAAGTGTGTCTTTCTAGTCTATAATCCCTACCAACCTCTTCAGTAAACATGCTTCTTTCCACAATCCTCTTCTTTCTCAACACTGGAGCTTGACTTCACAGTGGAGAGGGTGAAGGGACCTTAAAAAGTAGGAAATAAATGGAGACTGTATTTGTTCTCTTATGTGGTTGTTATGAATTGGTCAGTCAGTAGGTTTAATCTTTCCATCTACAAAATGGTAATTGCTTTCTGGTCTGAGTTTCAGAAAGCAATTACTATTTTATTCGTAATAGCAAGAACCTGGAAACAACCTAGATGCCCCTCAACTGAAGAATGGATTAACAAAATGTGGTACATCTACATAATGGAGTATTACTCAGCAGTAAGAAAAAATGATATCCTAAAATTTGCAGGCAAATGGATGGATTTGGAGAATATCCTGAGCAAGGTATCACAAACCCAGAAAGAGAAGCAGGGGATGTATTCACTTATTAGTGGACTTTAAACAAAAAGCAAAGCATGTTTAAGCTGCAAACCACAACCACTGAACAGCTTGGGATCTGAAACACCTTGGACTGGCACCTTGGAGCCCATTCCCTCCAGAGGAACACCTGACCCAGTCTTGATGTTGGGATGAGGAAAGCAGATTTGCCTAAAATGGATGCTGAACTAAGCCACCTTGGGACCTTGGGACCTCCTGCCCTTGCTGGGGAGTAGATAAGGAAATGGGGAGAAGAGAGAGTTCCTGAGAGGGGCAGGAGGGGGAAGGGAGTTTGAACAAAGGAATACATGAATAAAAAATGAGACTTTATTCATAATAAAAAAAGGAAAAATAAAATAAAAATATAGTAATTGATTTTTATTCCAGAAACTATTCAGTTGACCTCACAGCTCATTGTTTATATGTTATAGCTGGTGAATAGAATATGTTTTAGAAACATAATCAGTTTTCTATCTACCATTTGTTGAAAATTCCAAGTTGCTAATGCGGAGAGACTGTACTGAGTTTAGTCAGCTTTAGTGATCCCCAGGCCGACTTATCTTGTAGCTGATATAAGAAACTTGCTAAGATTGTGGGTGGGTCACTCGGCCACAAGCAGAAGCTCTAGAACATGAGGGAACTTCCCTCCTCTCAGAGAGGCTCTAGCACTGTTGAATAATGTCAATGTGTGTTTATACATCTAAGGACATTTCTTCAGCTTTGGTAGGCAAACACTATGGCAGTTGGATTTCCCCATGATTTCAGGAAAATTGGTGATATATTGCTAACAGAAACTTCAGTTGCCAGGTTGGATCAGCAAAGTTCATAGTTCACAGAGATTTTATGAGAGAAATCATATGCCTCATTATCTGGGAATACACATTTTTAATGTGAGCTCATGTCTTAAGGAAATTGATCAAGCTCAAAACCAGAGGACAACATTTTATGATGCCAACTAAATTTTTTCTGTAGAGACAGATATTCAGGGAGACAGCTTTGTACAAATCAAGTACAATGCAGCCGTAGTGTGCTGGGAAGTACACTAACACAAAGAATGAGGGAAAGGTGTGTGCAAAAATATTGCAAACTAGAGAATTTTTTTTTTCTGAAAGTCAGAAATAAAGCTTCACGAATTTGATTGGCCAAGAATCCAGATTTTCTTATTTCTTTTTTTTCCTTTTATGGGAAACATATTTTAATCCTGCTGTTAATACAGCCTTATAATGGTTTCCCCTTTCTCTAGTCCTGTCAGTTCCTCCCCACCAGACCCATCTAAATGGACCTACACCCTTCTTGTCTTTCATTCGAAAACAAAAACCTCCTAAGTGTAATAATAAAATAAGGCAGAACAAAAACTAACACATTAGAATATGATAATACCTGCACATAGAAGAAAAAGAGCCCAAGCAAAAGCATAAGAAACAGAAGATATAGACACAGATACATACTCAGGAATCCTAGACCTTTGAATAATTAGCCCTAAACAAGTGTGTTCATCATATCTCACCCATCAGAGGATCCTGGAGAAGGTAGGAAGAATGTCAGAGCCAGAAGGAATAAAGGACATGAAGGAAACAATGCCTTCTACACCAACAGGACTGATGTATATCTAAAGTCACAGAGACTGAGGTAGCATTCACAGGTAGGAGTGGGCACTGATAGCATCCTAGAGACAAAAGGAGAAGTGGACATACGCTCCATCCTTAATACCAACATTATCTCTGTGGAAATGAACTGCTCTCAAGTGAAGACTATATGTTCAGCAATAGATGACCCCAGAAAACAAATGAAGTACGGCATTTATTGTCTCATAAAGTCCTGTCAGGGCTTCTTTTGTTAATTTTAAATTAACTGAATTTTACACTTACTTTTACATTTGTATTTTTCGAATTCAATGAACTTTCTCATAAAGCACAGCCCCAAGTTCACATTGTTAAAGTCATACCTCGTCTATCTGTAAGTCAACCTTACTGTCTTTACTGGGCACACTTAATTGTTATAGGACACAGTTTTAACAAGTCAGCTAACTAAGTATTTGTGAGCTGTTAATACAAAATTGTTACTCTAAATCCTGAAGTCAGATGGGAGTCTGCTTTCCTAAGTCAGCAAGACTAACTGAGGCAGCATGAGCCTGAAATAACAGTTGATAGTTCTCATTTTATGTCTTCTAGAACTGATCCCAGAAACATTTAAAAATTTTTATTTACTGCAAGATTAGTACCTGATTTTTTAAAACAGAAATATTTTTATTGTTTTTTGAGAATCAATGTCAAACTTTATATAAAAAGCAAAACGTTCAGGATAGAAAAAAAAAAAAAAAAAAAAAAAACCAAACCAAACAACAACAACAAAAAAAAACAAAAAAAACAAAAAAACAAACAAACAAACAAACAAAAAACCATACAGTAATAAAACTTCTCTCTTCCATAACATATAAAAAATAAAATCTAAAGCTCCCCAAGCCAGGTTAGGCTCAGCTACACTGATTTGTAGACTTTAGGTATAAACATTCTTATTTCATTGAAAGATGATGTGTGAATAAAGTGATTTAAAACACACACACACACACACACACACACAAATAAAAACCTTCTGGTTTGACTGTAGAAGGGTTGCTTAGCAGAAATTTGTGGTGGCCATAGTGCACCTGTGGGCACTAGCTGTGACCCACTGTACTGTCCTCATCTGCAGCTGGTTTTGTAAAAGTGATTTAATCTGATGACTAGCTGACTTCAGGTGAGAGGACAGAGTGCCACAGACAACTTGGAACCTTTGGTGTGTAGAGTTGAGGCAGAAAGAAGAATTGAAAATATTCCATTCTATATCCTATACAAATTTGGTAATTTGATTTCTTTCCAATTTTACTTTCTGGAAAGGGTTTCTTTCTTTCAGTCAACATCCAAAATAGAGCAATTATTAAGCTTTGAAAATCTAAGTGAACTGTAATGAGCTGTTCTTACCCTTTGTCATTACACTGCATTTATCTCTTACAAATATTTGGGTTCATAGCCTGAAAGATGCTACAGAGTGAACCTAAATATTTGTAAGAGAAGTTGTGAAAAGGAGTAAAGGACACTATTCTTGTTCTGACTGGCCAGGGATAGCATTTAACTATTATTTACTCACCCCAAATCTACCATGATGAGGGGAACTGCGCTTGCGTGGTCATTTGGCAGCTGTTAATGACATTGTATTCTAAATGGAAAGACATGTTATTTCATCATAACAGGAATTTACTAAGTTTTTCTAAATATGGTTTCAGGTAACAGTATTAATAACATGTTCAAATAACTAATAAGTAGCAAATGTTACCTAGATCCTGAGTATGCACCTTTAAAACTAAACAGATAAATTACCTCTCCTTGTAGCATATAAAATCGTGTTAGCAGTGAGGCATGGTGACCAATGGGGATCTTTGCACTGTCATGTCTTAAGACCAGCTGGAGTCACACAACAAGACTGCCTGAAAAATACAAATGCCAAAAATGAGGCTCCATAGAAGAGCAGTCTCCTAGAGTGCCCAAGACCCTGAGTTTGAACCCAATCACTGTAAAACAGTAATTTAGCTGCAATAAATCAATTCCAGATTCTGTGCATCAATCTGATATTGTGGTCCACAATGAGGTCTTTCACATTTGTATTGTGCTTTAATGTGTCTTCTTATAAATTGTAATGAGGATTTTCAGAACTATGTGTTTGTTAGCTTAGTTAGTCGAATACTGATTTTATCCAGAGCTTTTCTTCCTTTCCTAGGTACTTTCATGCATTTTATTATATTCAATTTTCTTCCAGTCTTAAAAAAAATGTGGGAGGATTAGAGGACTACATGTTTTTTGTATTGTATTGGTTTTGGCTTTTCTTTTTTGCCTGTTCTTAATCACAATTTTATGATGCTTCTGGATTTGAAAGTATATATCTCACTTAAACTAAAAAAAAAAAAATTCAGTCATAATGAGCACACAGAATAAAGGGACATTTAAGATTATTTATTGTCTTAGCATTTAAAACTATAGTTTTAAAACCACATTTTGAGACATAAATTAAAATACCTTTAAACTCTTGGTTTTATATTTTGTTTTTGAGAATGTTCTCTGTCACCAAACAGTCTTCTTAAATCTCTAAGTTATATTTGGGCATAAAACCTTTCATTTGAACAAGCTATAATTATCTTAGAGATCAATTGTGCAAGGCTGCTTGCCATGTTTGATTGAACTCTGATTTCTATTTGAAGAAGCTTTTAATATGATAAAATTTATAAATACATTTAAGAATGTAATTTATTGTTGAAAACTTTAATGTGTTATATTTAAAAAATGCTTTTTAAAGTAATTTTGTGTCAACATACTTTGATGTGAGTTTATTTTTCCCAACACCCTCCACCCCTCTATTCTCCTCATGGAGCCTGTTTTCTATGCTACTAAATTATTTTCTTTATTCTATGGCTGATTACTTAGTGTTTGGGATGAGCAAGCTAAAACTTGATAAAGTGTCTGGAATAGAAAATTCTCACAGTAGGACCTGCTGACTTGACTGCCTCGTTGTCATGGCAACACTCATTGGTCAGTGCAGCCAGGTAATGAGATGGCTTAGTTCAATTAGGGCTTAAAATATTCTTCTACCCTAGCGTATGAAATTTACAAAATGTCTGTCTAAAAATAGGTCACAATCTCCAATGGCTCATCTCATAAGATATTCTGTGTTGAATATAGTTCATGTGCAAAGGTAAGTGAGCAAATCCATCCCTAGGCTCTTCCATTTATTTTGTCCTTGGGAAACATCAGAACACTTGAATATGTCTCAAAAGAAAATAAAAAAAAAATGTTTGTAAGCTCAAAAATACACTGTTCTGATTAAATGTGATTTGTGTAATAAGTTGAGGCATTTAAATGCAGCCCAGGTGGGTCTCCTGTTAGCATTAGCTAAAAGCCTGGCACCAGAGGGTGGTGCATCATTTAATGTTGAAGAAAACCTCATAAAAATGGGAAGAACACTTGAATAAAGATATTGATTACATCCCAATCAGCCAATGTCTAAGAGAAAAGGGTGCGTGAAGATATTTCAGTTTCTATTTTTATTTTCCACATATTCTAGAATATTATTTTAAGTGAAAAATAAAACCTGTACCTTTTTATTGAATAGTGCAATAGTCTGATACATAAATGCATGATGGAATGCAAAAATAAGAAAGAGCATGTGTCTACCTCTCCCAGACTTGACATTTATTTTTCTCTTCTTTCAGAAGGGCACAATCCACCTCCTTCCGAAAAGAAAATATAGAACACTAGACAAGTGTGTCTCCCTGTCATGTATCCATTTTACTGCCTTTATGAATTTTTTTGTCCTCTTATCCATTTCTCTGCTCTTCTATGTCTCTCTTGTGTCTGTTGGTTCTTTTAACTATCAAAGATGGCCATCTTCCAATTTAAAACTTTATAAAAAGCATAATATAATATGCATCTTTGACTTGGTGGGTATGTGTGAGGGGGTACACATCTTCATGTGTGGTCATAAGTAATGTATGCATACATGTTTGTGTGTTTGTATGTGTGTGTGTAACCACAAGACACTCTTGGGTTTAATGCCTCAGGGATTACGCACATTGTTTTGGAGACAGGGTTTCTTACTAGCACCTCTTCAAATAGGCTAGGTTTGGTGGTCTGCCGTCCCCAGAAAGTACCCTTTATTTGACTTAAGCACTAGGACTTCTGATAGGTGCCAGGATGTCTTGCTCTTTATGTAGATACAAGGGTAAAACTCAGGTGGCATAACTCTGTCTGATTTGAATGACAAAAGTCATAAAGACAGCAAAGCTTCTTGATAAAGATGTGGGAAATCTGAGCCACATGATGGCTGCTGTGCCATGTTTGGTTTTCATCTCCACTTATTGTATACTTGGGAGATTTTTAATATTTGCAAAATTGGGGATATTGAGTTGATGGAAATTTTCTTGTGAATCATTTATACCTTCTCCTAGGAGTACTTCTTTTATTCCTCCATAGGTATGTCTTGAGCATACTACCCCATGCCCTTTTAGGGAGATAATCTTATCTACCTGAAGGTCTTCCTTATGCTTTGAAGGTTGTGACACACATAAAGAAGCCCAAGGTCTTTTTATGAGGCCATTAGACAGTCTTGAAACATCTGTCCCTGTATTTACTAAGGAACAAAGTAATAAAAACAAAATAAACTTTAAAAGGTCAACAAAATTTTGTGGGCTAGAGGAGTTGGCCACAGATCAGATTACAAACCTCTTCCTAATACACAAAAAGACAATTATGTGGCATATACTGCAACAAAGTTAGATGGCCTAAAGTTACCTCTGCCATACACAAAGACTTATATGGGTGAACAAAATGAAAATATGATAAAATAGTGAGATATTAGGACCTTCTTTTCTTAGAATAATTAGCACATGCAGAGTTACTGTGACCAAGTAACAACAGAAGGCGAGGATAGACAAATTCTATAAAGATATAAAATATAAACATTCAATTATGCCAGAATTTAAATAATGACTGCAGCAGCTTTTCTCTGAGTCTTTTCTTGTGCCAACGGGTCATTCACTGTTTGGAACATGATGATTTGCATGGACTTGATTGAAGACTTTGTTTTGGTCTCATATCCTTTAATCCAACAGAGCTACCAGCCTAAGGACAGGCTGTCATTTGCCTCTAGGTTCTTAAAAATGTTGTTATAGTTTAATGAATAAAAATGATAACATTAATTACTAGTGATGTTAAAACTTGAGGGAAAATGATTGGAAAAGATAACTCCATTCTGTCATAATTTACTGATGACAACTAAAAGATAAACAAGAGGAAGTGAAATCCATGGCTAAAGATAAAATTGATGTGATCTATTTTGGAACAACATGAATATATCCCTGCTTACTAAATTCTGTATAAAATAAAAAATAAAACACTCTGATTGATACTGTGTCAGATGCAAGATTCTCACCACCACCATGGATTGACTCACTTTCTTCCCTTGCCAAATCTTTACATTCTCTGCTGGGACTTGCCAATCTCCTGGGATGGCTCCTGGAACTCATGGTTTGTAAGATTTTTACTAACAGAAGACCTTCCCAGTCCTGCATTTTGTCTTTTCTTACATTTAGAATTAAGCTGTTCATATTTTTACCAAAGAACTGTTCGTATTTTTACCTCTTTCTCTTCTTGATTCAGTGAAAAAATTCTTTCTGCCTCTATCCTTGTAATAATTTTGCTTTTAGTAAAATCAGCAATAAGATTTCTTTTTATTATGAATAAAGAAGTGACATTTTCTATTCTTGTATATCCTTAATCAAGGTCCCTTTCCCTTTCCACCACATCAGGTCATTCTTTATTCTCCATATCTCCCCATCCTCTCCATGGGCAGGCAATCCCAAGGTCCCACTGTCCCAATATTGCTCAGTTCAGCCTCCACTCCTGGCAAATCCAGTTTTCTCCCCCCAACATCAAGACTGAGCCAGGTGTTCCTCTAGGGGGAGTGGGATCCAAGGAGTCAGTCCAAGGTGTTTCTGATCCCAAGCTGTTCAGTGGTTGTGGTTTGCAGCTTGGGCATGCTTTGCTTTTTGTTATTGTTGTTGTTGTTTTTTCTTTCTTTTTTTTTTTTTGTTTAGAGTCCACTAATGAGTGAGTACATCCCCTGCTTGTCTCCCTGGGTTTGAGATACCTTGATCAGAAGGATATTCTCCAAATCCATCCATTTGTCTGCAAACTTCAGGACATTAGTTTTTCTTACTGCTGAGTAGTACTCCATTGTGTAGATGTACCACAGTTTGCTAATCCATTCTTCAGTTGAGGGGCATCTAGGTTGTTTCCAGCTTCTTGCTATTACAAATAATGCTGCTATGAACATAGTTGAGCTAATGCCATTGGAGTGCAACTGTTCGTCTTTTGGGTATACACCCAGAAGTGGTATTGCTGGGTCCTTGGGGAGATTGATTCTCAGTTTTCTGAGAAACTGCCATACTGCATTCCAGAGTGGCTGAACAAGCTTACACTCCCACCAACAATAGAGGAGTGTTGCCCTTGCTCCGCACCCTCTCCAGCATAGGCTGTCATCTGTGCCTTTTATCTTAGCCAATCTGACTGGTGTCAAGTGGTATCTCAAAGTTGTTTTGATTTGCATTTCTCTGATGGCTAAAGATGATGAGCACTTTTTCAATTGCCTTTCAGCCATTCATAATTCCTCTGCTGAGAATTCCCTTTTTAGTTATGAACCTCATTTTTGATTGGGTTATTCAAGGATTTGGGCTCTAGATTCTTGAGTTCTTTATATATCTTAGAGATCAATCCTCTATCACTTGTAGGTGAAAATCTTTTCCCATTATGTAGGCTGTCATTTAGTCCTATTGACAGTGTCCTTAGCTTTGAAGAAGCTTCTCAGCTTCAGGAGATCCCACTTATTGATTGTTGATCTTAGTGTCTGTGCCACTGGTGTTCTTCATTCTGTCTGAGAATTAACTGGTTATTAGCATGAGTAAATTTTGAAATTTAACCTAGAAAATATTGGGTGTTATGAGACTGTGGATATTTATCAAAATTTGTTTTTAGTTGACTATGAAATCACTGCACTGGAAAGGTAAGAATCTCCTTATATTAATGGTATGTGGAGATGATACAAGCTCTCTGTAGCCAGAAATTTCTATTCTGGCCTAGCCCGAAGGTCTAGACCTGTCTGTAGCCACTTGGTTTCAACAAATAACATAGAGGCTTATATTAAATATAAACTATTTGGCTTATGGCTGACTTATTAGTACCAACTAGCTCTTACAACTTAATTTAATCTATTCTTATTAATCTATGTCTTGCCATGTGGGTAATGGCTTACCGGTTTTTTCACATCCTGCTTCTTTGGGCAGTAGCTTACAGGATCTCCTTGACTCTGTCCTCTCTAACTTTTCTCTGCTTGGATTATTGGCCTGCCTCCAAGATACCTTGCCATAGGCCAAAACAATCTCTTTCTTAACCAATGGAAATAAAGCATACTCACAGCATACAGAAAGGTATAGCATAGCTTTCTGTTTTTCTCTTAGTAAAATTAAGATTGGTTTATTGATTCTGGGTATGAGCCAGGTTCAGACCTCCACTAGCCCTCAGTGATGCATTCCTGGCTACTAATCCATTATTAGCTCTATCTTAGCTTCTTTCTGAGATGGAGTGAAAATACAGTGTTGCAAGAAGTTTGGTCTCATAATTGGGTAATGGTGACTGTCCTGGATCCCCATTTTCCTCAGATGCCATAAAGATACCCAAGGACACCTCCTGTACACTGGTGCTGGTGGCCATTTGTGCTATCTCCATGTGGTTTTGTGACTCAGAGCAAATGTTCTCTTCTCACCTTTATTTTTTTTTCTAGTCACTGTAGTTCTTGAGAAAGAGTAATGATGCGTCATTAGTTTGCAGAAAGGTTGGGATAGACATGGGTTGTTTCTTTGAATTTACTGATAAACGTAAGTTTAGGTATCAGTTTTCTGTATGGCTTGGCTGAAGTGTAGTAGCTATTGACTACATATATTCTGTATTTCTCTACTGAACTAATAGAAAAAGAGGGTGTGGCCACAGTTCTTTCTTGTTTCTCATTTGATTGTTTTCATCTTCTTTTTAGCCTTGTCCCTTTTGGTATATACCAGTAGTTGGCTGTTTTAGTGCCAAGTCAGAGACCTCTCAGGATTCATCACCCTATTGTTTTTCTGTTCTAAGGTACACAGTCAGTCCTCTTTTCTTTTTTCTTTCTGAGTTTTCTTTGTGTAGCAATTTTGGGTGAATGTAAAAAGGGAAAGAAAGTACACTTATATCACCAAAGAAGTGCAACTTCCCTGCTTACTGTTAACCAACATCAACACACAGAACTGCTTTTATCTATCAACCTCTGGGCTTCCAAGACTTTATTGTGTCCAGGTAAGAGGATTTTTCAGTAAATATAATAAATTGAGTTTAATGATAGACTTAAGTCCTGATTGTTCTTCAGAGAGCTGGTGATTTTAATACACTTGGGAAGTCTTTCTCTATGAGTCTACAAAGTTAAAGAGCTCACTTAAACATACACCTGAAGACAGAGTAGGCTGGACTATATTTTATTCCATGGAAGTCAAGGAGCTGCTTGGTCTTACATTTGATACTCTCAACAGGCATTTACACCACACAAAATGGAAGTTAATGTAGCAGTATTTTCCAAGACACAGGGCCCTCTCTTAGTCTTTGATGCAAGTGCTCATGTCTATTTCACTTCCTACCACAATGATAAACAGATGATCTTTAAAATATGGTGTATTATTTTTAACTCAAATTTCCCTCTTAGAAAAGTTTTCAAGTATCCTTATAGCCAAAAGTTGTTTTAATTTCTTATTTTATTGGAGTCAATGGAATTCCCCAGTTTTATTTCTTAGCAGTCCTTGTTTTGTTTCCTTATAAGCAATCCTGTGTTTACCTCTGAAATCCTTGGTGAATATTTTAAGGAAAAATTGAGGTAGAGTTTATTCATCTGTATATGCTATGAGTTGACAGTTGTTTTTTTAATAAAACAGAATATAAGAATAGTATTAAGAACAAATGACAATCTGTCACTCAAACATAAAAGAGAGGCTCATATTTTAAATCAAAATTTTGATTTAAAGCCATGTGTATGAAATTAGTTTAATGACACCCACGCGATGCTACTACACTGAATTAATCTACTGTTAACAATATACAAATCTGCCGATGAGAGCAGTTCTTTAGCTCAATCTTTCCACACTGTTATGGTTTTATTGCTTGTGTGTCTAGGTTTAGAGAAACAGCATATATCAGAACTCTAAGAAGACTCTCTGTAAATTACACACATCTTGTTTTGTTAAAGGTGAACTTCTTCTCTGCACTGATAAGTGCTTAATAGAATAATCACAATTCTTACCTTACCATTCTGAATATCCAATTATTATATGTACTAATTACTGTCATGGGATATTTGCACACTGGGAAGATATATTGCTGTTATCAGTGTAATAAAAAGCTGAATTACCAATAGCAGGACTTCTGGGCAGAGATAACACTGAGAGGAAAAAAGGCAGAGTCACCAGACAGACACAGAGGAAACAGTACAGAGTAAAAGTAACCAACCCTCATAAAAGAATGTAGATAAAAAGATATGGGTTAATTTAAGTTATAAAAAGTAGTTTTTAAAAAGCCCAAACTAAGGCTGAACGTTTATAATTAAATATGTCTTCATGTTTTTATTTCTGAGTTGACAGTCCAATTGCCAATTACATGAAATCCAACTATAAATTACATGAAACACAGTTTTAACAAAATATTTAATAGGAAAATACTGTTTTATATCACCATAAGAAATAAGAAATAATACAAATACACTATGCTTATATTACAAACACTGGGAGGTTATGACTGGAAGATTACATGACTTTGAGACTTGGATAAATTAATAAATTATACTCTAGCCTAGGGAACAGAATGACCATTCCCTGTCTAATTCTACATATGATAGATTATAAATGATAGCCTTTTTATGTGTAGATCTTTTGTTTGTTTATATCTATTAAGTGGCTTTTCTCAGAAAGATGTGAATAAATGCCTGTCCACCTAATAGAGAAAATGAACAATACACTTAAAAAAAGTAACAAAATCTAGCAACACAAACCAATGATTTTAGTAGTATTACTTACAGAAGCATGGAAAAGATAACAGGAATGTGGATAGGACAGAGACATCTTCATTTCTGTACATTCCTTTCTGGTTGGAGTGATGACTCACACAGAGAAGTTGCATCTCTTAATTCTACGCATAACTTGCAGACAGCTCCCCAATTGGAATTGGGAACTTTTTTCTCAAAGCATTCCTTTACTGCTTGGGGAAGAGTCTATGATTCTCCTGGGTTATAAGTTTCAACAACTCCTTGAGCATTATCAGTTTTATTTACTTCCAGATCTTTGTAAGATTACTTCTTGAGCCTTCTGAGTAAGAGTTCTTTGTTTTGGAAGTTTTATGATTCTCTCTTCTTCCTCAAACTTATAAGAAATAACAAGATAACAGTTTCTTTTGTATTTATATAGCTAGAGATAATAACAATGGACTTAATTTTAAACACTGTAGTTTTAAATAAAAATAAATCATAAATTTTATTCTATTACTATATAATATAAATATATATTTTGATTACAATAAATATTAAGAATATTGGTAACAATTGTAATATGATCACAAAGATATATCAACACAGAATTGATGATTTATAATTATTTTAATTTTTATATTTCTTTTAGATAAATATAACCTAAGTGAGTAAATCAAGGGCTGAGAACAGAGCTCTGTAAGAAAGACATCTTCTGTCATGCCTGAAGACTTAAATTTAATTTCTATTTCTCACATAGCTTAAAGAAGAAGTTTTTTGATACAAGTTCTCCTCAGTTGTCCATACGCTCAGTATGCATATGTACACACACATACAGGCCTGAGCACACACACGAATGCACTGTAACAAATCTTTTTAAAGAGCAAATAAAAATTAACTCAGTAAATTCTGGGTTTTGGAGGTAGAATTCTACAGAATAATATGTAAATCACAAAAACAACTTTAATAAATTAAAGAAGGGGACAGTGTGCTGTCTGCAGAGCGTGTCCCAGCCCACTCTGGAGCAGGCAGAGATAAACTCTGCCTGTCACGGACCCCCACCAGCTGCTGAGGGAGTTTGCAGGGCCGCCACCCTGCCTCCAAATGATCAAACAGAGAAAGATTGAAGACTGGAAATTCAGTCCCCTGCCCAGAGCAAAGGCAGAGATTGAACAGACCTTTTCCTCAGAGGTGACAGGAGGCACACAAGACAGAGTGCCACAATTGACCAGGAGCCACCTAATCATGAACCACTGAAGCCATGGGCAAACGTCAGTGCAAAAACTTACATTATAATACAAAGAACAACAAGGTAACTCCAGAAGAAAGTGGCGATCTTACAAAGACATGAACTGAGCAATGAAGAGGAAACAGAAGGAAGCAACACCAAAAATTCCTTTTGATGATCATTGAAGCTCTCAAAGAAGATATGAAAAATAGCCTTAAAGAAATAGAAGAAAATACAAACAAAAAGTTGGAAGAGATGAACAAATCTAAGAAAGAAACATGCCAGGAACTAAAAGCTTAAATAGAAGCAATAAAAAAAGGCACAAAATGAGGCAAAGATGGAAATAGAAAATCTGAAGAAAAAAGCTGGAACCACAGATACAAGCATAACAAACAGAGTTCAAGAGATGGAAGATAGAATCTCTAAAGTAGAAGACTCTGTAGCTCAAATAGATATATCAGACAAAGAAAATAGTAAAACTAAAAAAGCCATAACTCAAAATGTTCAAGAAATCTGGGACACCATGAAAAGACCTAATTTGAGAATAATAGGAATAGAAGAAGGAGAAGAATACCAGCTCAAAGGCACAGATAATGTTTTCAATAAAATCATAGAAGAGAACTTCCCTAACCTGAAGAAAGAAATGCCTGTAAAGATACAAGAAGCTTACAGAACACCAAATAGATATGACCCCCCAAAAAAAGTCAGTGTGCCACATAATAATCAAGCCACAAAACATACAGAACAAAGGAAAAATTTTAAGAGCTGCAAAAGAAAAGGACCAACACACATATAAAGGCAGACCCATCAGAATAATGCCTGACTATTGAATAGAAACGATGAAAGCTAGAAGGGCTTGGTCAGAAGTTATACAGATGCTAAAAGAGCATGGCTGCCAAGCTAGAATACTATACACTGTAATATTATCAATCACCATAGATGGAGTAAACAAGGTATTTCAGGACAAAGTCAGACTGAAAGAATATCTGTTTACCAATCCAGCACTACAGAGAGTATTAGAGGGAAAACTCCAACCTAAGGACCCCGATACACACACCAAATCACAAACAATCTATAATTCCACAGAAGAATACTCCAGAGAAAGGAAATACAAACAAGTTACCACCAAAAATGACAGGAAATATGAATCAATGATCACTAATTTCCCATAATATCAATGGTCTCAACCCTATAAAATGTCACACACTAACAGGATGAATAAAACAGAAGCAGCCATCCTTCTGTTGCCTACAAGAAACACACCTCAACAACAAAGACAGACACAGGCTTAGAATAATGGGTTGGGAAAATATTTTCCTGTCAAATGGTCCTAAGAAACAAGCAGGGGTTGCAATCCTAATATCTAACAAAGTAGACTGTAAGCTAAAGGCAATAAAAAGAGACCAAGATGGTCACAACTTATTCATCACAAGAAAAATTGGTAAAGAGGAGATTTCAATCTTGAATATTTAGGCCCCTAATATAAGGGCACCTACTTATGTAAAAGAAACACTGCTAAAGCTCGAATCCCACATCAGTTCTTACACCCTAATATTGGGAGACTTCAATACCTTACTTTCAACCATGGATAGATCAACCAGACAAAGACTCAACTGAGAAATAAGGAGTAGAAAAGAGGTTATGATGCAAATGGATTTCACAGATATCTACAGAAGCTTCCACCCAAATGCAAAGGAATATACATATTTCTCAGCTCCTCATGGAACTTTCTCCAAAACTGACCACATAATTGGTCATAAAGAAAATATCAGCAGATACAAAAAAAAAGGAAATAATCCCTTGTAACATATCAGACCACCAGGGCCCAAAGTTAGAGTTCAACAACATCAAAATCCAAAGAAAGCCTACCAACTCATGGAAACTAAACATCACTCAGCTGAACCATCTCTGGGTCAAGGAAGAAATTAAGAAAGAAATCAAAGTCTTCCTAGAAATTAATGAAAAATAATCCACAATGTATCCAAACTTGTGGGAGACAATGAAAGCAGTCTTATGAGGAAAATTCATAGTGCTAGATGCCTATATGAAAAACCTAGAGAAATCCCACACTAGAGACCTAACAGCTCAGCTAGAAGCCCTAGAACAATTAGAAGTGAACTCACCTAGAAGGAGTAGAGTGCAGGAAATAATCAAACTTAGAGCTGAAATCAATACAATTGAAACAAAAAGAACAATACAATGAATCAATGAATCTAAGAGTTGGTTCTTTGAGAAAGTTAACAAGATATATAAGCCCTTAGCCAAACTAATCAAAAAACAGAGAGTGTTCAAATCAACAAAATCAGAAATGAAAAGGGGGACATAACAACAGACCCCCAGGAAATACAGAGAATTATCAGATCATATTTTGAAAATCTGTATTCCACAAAAATGGAAAACCTAGAAGAAATGGACAGCTTCCTGGATAGGTACCATCCACAAAAATTAAATGAAGATCAGATTAATTACCTAAACAGGCCTATAACCCTTAAAGAAATTGAAGCTGTCATTAAAAACCTCCCCAAAAATAAAAGCCCTGGTCCACATGGTTTCAGTGCAGAATTCTACCAGACATTCAAAGAAGAATTACTACCATTACTCCTCAACCTATTTCACACAGTAGAAACTGAAGGAATATTGCTAAATTCCTTTTATGAGGCCACAATTACCCTAATACCCAAGCCATTCAAAGTCTTAACAAAGAAGGAGAATTACAGACCAATTTCCCTCATGAATATCGATGCGAAACTTCTCAAAAAAATTTTGTCAAACCGTATACAACAATGTATAAAAAATATCATCCACCACGACCAAGTAGGCTTAATCCTAGAAATGCAGGGCTGGTTTAACATGCAAAAAACTGTAAATGTTATCCATCATATAAACAAACTAAAGGAACAAAACCACATAATCATATCCTTGGATGCTGAAAAAGCCTTGGACAATATCAAACACTCCTTTATGATTAAAGCCATGGAGAGATCAGGAATACAGGGAGAATACCTAAATATAATAAAGGTGATTTACAAGAAGCCGACAGCCAGTATCAAACTTAATGGAGAAAAACTCAAAGCAATCCCACTAAAATCAGGAACTAGACAAGGATGTCCTCTTTCCCCTTATCTATTCAATATAGTTATCTAAGTTTTAGCTCAAGTAATAAGGGAACGAAAAGAGATTAAGGGGATACAAACTGGAAAAGAATAAGTGAAGCTATCTCTATTGGCAGATGATATGATTGTGTACATAAGCGACCCACCAAATTCTTCCAAGGAACTGCTACAGCTGATAAACACCTTCAGCAATGTAGCAGGATACAAGATTAACACAAAGAAATCAGTAGCCCTTCTATACACTAAAGATAGAAGAGCTGAAAAAGAAATAAGGGAAACATTACCCTTCATAATAGATGCAAATAGTGTTAAATACCTTGGAGTTTCTATAACCAAAGAAGTAACAGACCTATTTGACAAAAATTTTAAATCACTGAAGAAAGAAATTGAAGAGGATATAAGAAAATGGAAAGGTCTCCCATGTTCCTGGATAGGTAGGATTAACATAGTAAAAATGGCAATTCTAACAAAGGCAATCTACAGATTCAATGCACTGCCTATCAAAATCCCAACACGATATTTTTTGGACCTTGAAAGAACAATACTCAATTTCATTTGGAATAACAGGAATGCCAGGATTGCCAAAACAATCTTACTCAGCAAAAGAACCTCAGGAAGTATCACCATCCCTGACTTCAAGTTATACTATAGAGCTACAGTAATAAAAACAGCCTGGTACTGGCATAAAAACAGACTTGTGGATCAATGGAATAGAATTGAGGATGCAGACATTAACCTAAAAACCTATGAACACCTGATCTTTGACAAAGAAGCCCAAAACATTCAATGGAAAAAAGATAGTATATTTAACAAATGGTATTGGCATAACTGGAAGGAAGTATGTAGAAAAATGCAAATAGATCTGAGTCTGTCACCCTGCACAAAACTCAAATCCAAGTGGATCAAAGACCTCAACATAAACCCAGCCACTTTGAATTGATAGAAAAGAATGTGGGAAATACACTTCTACAAATTGGCACAGGTGACCACTTCCTAAATATAACACCAGTGGCAATGACACTAAGACCAACAATCAATAAGTGGGATCTCCTGAAACTAGGAAGCTTCTTCAAAGCCAAGGACACTGTCAATAGGACAAAACGCCAGCCTACAGAATGGGAAAAGATTTTTACCAACCCTACAAGTGATAGAGGACTGATCTCTAATATATATAAAGAGCTCAAGAATCTAGAGCCCAAAACCTTGAATAACCCAATCCAAAAAATGGGGTTCAGATCTAAAAAGGGAATTCTCAGCAGAGGAATATGAATGGCTGAAAGGCACCTGAAAAAGTGCTCATCATCTTTAGCCATCAGAGAAATGCAAATCAAAACAACTTTGAGATACAACCTAACACCTGTTAGATTGGCTAAGATAAAAGGCACAGAAGACAGCCTATGCTGGAGAGGATGCAGAGCAAGGGGAACACTCCTGCATTGTTGGTGGTAGTGTAAGCTTGTTCAGTCACTTTGGAATACAATATGGTGGTTTCTCAGAAAATTGAGAATCAGTCTCTCCAAGGACCCGGCAATACCACTTAGGTGTGTATACCATAAAGATGCACATTCACACTCCAAAGGTATTAGCTCAACTATGTTCATAGCAGCATTATTTGTAATAGCAAGAAGCTGGAAACAACCTAGATGTCACTCAACTGAAGAATGGATTAACAAAGTGTGGTACATCTACACAATGGAATACTACTCAGCAGTAAGAAAAAATGATATCCTAAAATTTGCAGGCAAATGGATGGATTTGGAGAATATCTTCCTGAGCGAGGTATCAGAAACTCAGGAAGATAAGCAGGGAATGTACTCACTCATTAGTGGTCTCTGAACAAATAAACAAGAAAAAAGCAAAGCATGCCCAAGCTGCAAACCATAACCACGGAACAGCTTGGGATCAGAAACACCCTGGACTGACCCTTCAGATCCCACTCCACCTAGAGGAACAC
Source organism: Sigmodon hispidus (assembly GCA_004025045.1). Lineage (NCBI taxonomy): Eukaryota > Metazoa > Chordata > Mammalia > Rodentia > Cricetidae > Sigmodon > Sigmodon hispidus. The sequence goes on along the minus strand of PVIH01003179.1, from coordinate 118,836 downwards.
CTGACTCACTCTTGAGGGAGTGGGGACAAAACTGGATTTGCCAGGAGTGGAGACTGAACTAAGCATTATTGGGTCAGTGGGACCATGGGACTGTCTGCTGCTTGCCCAGGGAGGGGATGGGGAGTTTTGGAGAAGAAAAAAAATGACCTGATGTGGCAGGAGGGGAAAAGAGACCTTGAATAAGGTTATACAGGGATAGAGAAAAAATTCAGAGGGAAAGCTGAACACAAAGAAATTTTATGTGTAGCAAATTATTTGCATTATCACCCTTGATAAGTCATGTTTATGATTTTTATTTTCTTTATAGTTATTGTTAACTTATCAGCATTTTAAATTCAACTTACAGTTTTTCTTGATAAATACAAAATAAATAAAGAAAAAATAAATTAAAGAACACTTTCTAAAGGGTATATTTTGAATATAAAACATTTTAATTTTGATAGCATGTAGTTTAACAGAATTGTTTATGTGTTATAATCTTGTGACCTAAGGAATCTTGCTTCTACTTAATAGTCACAAAATATTCTCTTCTGTATTGTTTTTCCAGAGTGCTTAGCAGTCTACATTTATGGGGTTTTATATTTTGAACAGGTTCATTTAGAATTGTATTTTATATACGTAAGTATATTATATATATTTTAATATACTTAGATTTGCTTTTTAAGCTAAATAAATGAGGTGGAGAGTTTAAAAATCAGTTAATTAGTAATAAATTGGAGTTTGAAAAGGTATTGGATTGATTGGACAAGTAGGTTTATCATTGAGGACTCACGTTGCATTCCAATTTGTTATATGTTGTACTCCTCAGATCTTACATTTTTGTCTGTTTCATGATAATTGGGCAACAGTGAATGATATGTTTCCCCCTAAATCTATCTTATAGTTAAAGATTTTTCTCATTCTAAAAATGTATATAGTGTCAAAATTTTTCTTTAAACCAGAAAAGAAATCCCATGCTGCTGTGAGGAAATATAGAAACATTTGATAAAAGACTCAATATTCAAAAATTGAAGAATTTTTGTCATTGATACTTTTAGAAATGTGACTATATCCCATTTCATGAGAGTAAGTTAAATGCCATTGTAGAAAATACAATTGAAAAAAGGTAGATGAAATAATTTAAACATTTCTTGTCTTTTTTGAAACACACATTTTGATGTTTTCACTGTGTCAGTACCTGAGCAATGGCTTCTTGCCAACGTCTTCAAATTACATTTGAGGAAAGTGCTAAGGCAACCCTAGTCAGATGTGAGGCATAATCATGATTTTATGTTTTTGCAATTGTGTTAACATCTTCACTAATCTCATTAAATTTCCACTGACATGTCATAAAGTGAGTATAATTCTTTGTACTTTGACAGCAGAGGCACTCAGTCTTTTAAAGGCTGAATCATTTGCACAAGGTCATGCATTTGTGTAATCATAGTTGTGACTTCTTTCTAGTCTGTTTACCTTAATCTCATCTCTCATTAATATATCATCTAAGATGTGAAGACTGCGCTGGCCTCAAAAACCAAACAAAAGGAAATTATAAAGCTGTGCAACAAAAATGAAGGAGGGAGCACGTATTTGAGAATCATTTGACATTTATCACTTGAGTCTTCTTAAGAATCTATTGATAGAGGATAAAAGGCATATAACATTGGGCTTCTAAATTTAAAAAAATAAACTACAGTAACATTTTTTCCTCTTATTTATATATTTAGTGTGTGTGTGTGTGTGTGTGTGTGTATGTGTGTGTGTGTGTGTATGCCCACTCTCATACTCCCATATACCAGAAAATTCATGTGGAGGTTACAGGACAATGTGCTTGAATTGATTCTTTTTTGGACCATGTGAACCCTAGGACTGGAATCATGTTTTCGAGCTTGATAGCAAGTGCCTTTACCTGCTGAGCTAACATGATGAGCTGTAAACAGATAATTTTGATCCTGTAGTCAATGATTCACAGATAGAAATGGGTCAGTATTTACCCAGAAAAGACTGCAATTTTTATCTTGTCTGATCAAGATTGCAATAATCTTGAGCAAAGTCTTCTTTTCTTAACTTTCTGAAGTGTAATTTTACTTTGAAACTAAACATGATTATTTATAGCTAATTTCTATAGCTAATTATTCCTCCACTTTACACTCTCTATTTGTCTCCATTAGCCAAAGAACTTGAAAGCTACAAATAGGGTATTTTTCATTTTCTGTCACAAAATTTTTGAATAAATATTCAGCATGTTTATGATAAAAATTTGAATTTTTGATGTAGTAAACAAGGTGATTAGAAAACACAAAAGTATCAGTACACATCCTGAATGTGGAGGTGCAATAATTCACTACTGTGTTTCTCTGTTTACATTCTTGAATTTGTGATGTAGATGATGAAGAATATTAGCTTATATGGTTTGGGTTTTATGAAGCAAGTGATAGAATAATAACATAGCAGTATATAGATTGGGGATCTACTTTAAAATGAAGGGGAAAGCCCTCTCTGTCTTTAAAACAGCAGCACACATTGCCACATCCCTTTTCTAACAGTGAGATCAAATTTAGCATTTACACTTCTGTAGTCCTCATTCTCCAAGGCTTCCGAGATTTTGTAGGTCAATGTAAATTCCACTGTCAACTGATATAAGTTTTGTGAGAGATGATTAATTAATATTAAAGTTATTTTTATCTTGGTTTCATATATGCCCTTGGGAGACGTGTCTTTGGAGAAGAAGGACAAGATTTTGATTAAGATTTTTACATGAAATGAATTTTTTAATTATATTTGGCTCAAGTCTTCGTTTAAAATGCTTTGTGACATTAAGCAGGCTCTTTGTAAATATTCTTTACTTATAAAACTTTATTATTTGGGGGGAATTTTTTTGGAAATCATTGTTTTATTAATTTTTTGTTTGTTTTGGTTTGGTTTGAATTTTTTTCTTTTTTTTTCTTTATTTGGTATTTATCAAGAAAAACAATAAACTGAATTTAAAATGCTGATAAGTTAACAATAACTATAAAGAAAATAAAAATCATAAGCATGACTTATCAAGGGTGATAATGCAAATAATTTGCTACACATAAAATTACTTTGTGTTCAGCTTTCCCTCTGAATTTTTTTTCTATCCCTGTATATCCTTATTCAAGTTCCCTTCCTCCTCCCGCCACATCAGGTCATTTTTTTCTTCTCCACAACTCCCTATCCCCTCCCTGGGCTGGCAGCAGACAGTCCCATGGTCCCACTGACCCAATAATGCTTAGTTCAGTCTCCACTCCTGGCAAATCCAGTTTTGTCCCCACTCCCTCAAGAGTGAGTCAGGTGTTCCTCTAGGTGGAGTGGGATCTGAAGGGTCAATCCAGGGTGTTTCTGATCCCAAGCTGTTCCGTGGTTATGGTTTGCAGCTTGGGCATGCTTTGCTTTTTTCTTGTTTGTTTGTTTAGAGACCACTAATGAGTGAGTACATCCCCTGCTTATCTTTCTGAGTTTGTGATATGTCGCTCAGGAGGATATTCTCCAAATCCATCCATTTGCCTGCTAATTTTAGGATATTGTATTTTCTTACTGCTGAGTAGTATTCCATTGTGTAGATGTACCACAGTTTGTTAATCCATTCTTCAGTTGAGGGACATCTAGGTTGTTTCCAGGTTCTTGCTATTACAAATAATGATGCTATGAACATTGTTGAGCTAATACCTTTGGAGTATGAATGTGCATCTTCAGGGTATACACCCCTAAGTGGTATTGCTGGGTCCTTGGGGGAGATTGATTCTCAATTTTCTGAGAAATCACCATATTACATTTCAAAGTGGCTGAACAAGCTTACACACCCACCAACAATGGAGTCTTCCTTGGGGAGAATTTTTTGGAGACAGGGTCTTACTATATGTGGCTTTAATTGTCATAAAACTCAAAATATAGACCAGGTTGCCATCAAACTTTGTAGCAAGCAATTCTGTCTTTGCCTCTAGAACGCTCATATGACAGAAATGTACTCTAATGCCATGGTGAATTTTCGACAAGTTCTTGAACCTTATTCTAGACTCACTTGTATAGCTATTCCAGTATAAAATAGTTTTTTTCAAGATCTTTTCTCAGACAGTTTAGAAATGACATATCCTCAAAGCCATTTCTATTAATACCTGATCGGGATCATCAAAGTCATACCCATTGCTTTTCAAATCCCACCACCATGAGGCTGACTCCCTTCTCTCATGTTTAAGTTATTTCCATAATTAAGAGTGCCTGAAAGAGTCAGACATGAAGGACAAACATTTGCACTCTTGGATGAGTATTTCCATAAAAACTTGGAGAGGTGACTCAGACTGAGCACCTACAGCTGTTTAGTCAGATGGGCAGAAGTGGGGGTTGGGAATCATGCTCAAGCTACAAGTCTGTATCTATGTACTAGAGCTCTGTAACAACACAAGAGTGTCTCTGTTCTCTAAAGTAACATTAAAATATTCTTTATCAAGGTGAGATGTCTGAAACCAAGATAGTAACAGGTTGGTTCCATTGCCAGAGTTTTGAGAAAGAATCTGTCATACTCTTTATTAGCTTCTGGCAACAAATAGCAACACTGGGTATGCTTTATCTTTGAATATGTGTCTCTGTCTTCACATGACATGCTGTGTTTCTTCACAAAACCATATCCTTCTATGTCTTGTTCCTCTTAAAACAATTCCCTCAATAGTTATCAAAGGACCATCTGACACCAATATAAGCTCAGGTAATTACATCTGCAGGTATATTCTTAAATAAGGTTATGTTTTAAGTTATTATGGGGTTAAAATTCATACACATATTCAATTTTGTGACTTGAAAGTATATATATAATTTTATATATTTATTTGTATTTATATTTATACAAACATTGAGTATTCAACATGTTAGATATATTTTATACAACATATTCAATATATGTTAAATTGTACATATTATCAATACATTGAATATATAAATGAATAAATATGTATATATATTTCAAATGTATATATGTCAATCTACAAAATGGTTCTGTCCCAAAGGTCATCTGTAGTCTTGAGAAGGCATAAAAGAGAAGCTTCCTTTGAATTTCTGGGAAAATTTATAGCATTGCATTTAGGAAGTTGAATGTGACACAGCTTATCCTGAGATCAAAAGCAATTCCTTTCTGACCTAGGCCAGAAATAAACACGAGTGAACAGTTTATAGAAAGTGACTTTGGTGGGATTTACAGTTTTCCTAAAATGTGGAATGATGCAAATTACCTGTGTAAACACCATGGCCAAAAGTATAGTAGAAGTAAGCAGTTTGCGAAGGGAGTTGTTTTCAAGGCTCAGGTCACTGTTCTCGGCTATTGTCTGTGGCAAAGAGTCTATGTATAATTTACATTTTCCATTTGTGTCTCCTTTCTTGGTCTTCCTCTGACTGATCTCTGGCAACTTTCTATCAATCTCATCTTTCTTTCAAATCTTGCTTTTTCATTTTTGCTTCCATCCTCTAGAGGCATGTCAAGCTCAAGAATAAATATTAGCACCCAAACATTTGATAAATGGATAAGATTTTGATCTCTATGATGTTTAATTTATTCTTATTAGTCAATATTAAAAAGCTTAATATGTTTTTCAAGTACATTATGACTAAACTGCCTTTGCCTGTAAAGTTCACTTAGGTGATGGACAGCTCACCTTTCTCTACATGCTTGCTAGTGTTTTATCATTACATGTGGTCTGCTGGACTTTGGAAAGATTATCTTCCACTTCTTGTGCTTACTTCACTGGCTTATGAAATCAATTTTAGAGATGTAAAAAAATGGCAGCTACATTTGATGGTATTAAGATTCCTTTTGCTTATATGATTTTACTGAATTTAATGATAGAGGAATTTTCTAGCATTCAGTATGCCATCTGTGCATACCTACTCTAGCAGCAAGAAGTCTCCCATCCTCTTTTTTGTTCATAGGTACTTTATACTTCTGGGCATAGTAGGAAGAACACTATAAAACCTCAGAAACTGGGGATACTTTTTCCTGTGGGTATGTGCACACTGGTTCTGCTTAATAGTAATCCATTTTCTCTTTCTAGCAATATATGAACAATGTCCTATTTTATGTTTCAGAATTACTATATGTAAATTAGAAAAGGATTGTATCAGAAGTTACAACCCAATGCATTTTCTTCTTTCATCATTTTTTCATCTTTATTTTCTGGGAATTATAAAGTAGATAAATAGTGCACTTGTTATGAAGATAAAATTTCTCTGGAGAACTAATAAATTCAATCAAATGTACTTCAAAATACTTGTCCCAAGAAGATATTTAAATCAAGTAGGTTATATATTAATTTTATGGGAATAGATCTTAAAGGAAATTCAAAACTAGTAGAAGATAAAATGTTCATGGAACAGGACTGAGGTACAAATAGTCACAGACTACAATAATTTCACCAGAGAAGCTGAATCATTAAAACAGGTTGCTTCCAGACAATTTAAAGTATTTTTACAAAAAGTGTAATATGTCAAGGAGAGGTGTTTTGGATGTTAAGGTGATGTGGACAAAAAGGTGTTCTAACCTCCAAAGAAAACAGTTTCTCTTATTTATCCTTGGTAAGCATACAAATATAATGCAGCAACCTCAAATAAAAATTATATCCAAATATTTCTGGGTTGAAAGAATAGAAAAATGTTTATTTACTTTGACAACATCATAAACCTAATGTTGTTACACAGTTTCCTGGAAATATCTTCCCTATCCCATAGAAATAGTCAAAGCGCCACCTGGACATGCTCAGGAACTTGATGGTAACGATTTTATCCATTCTAGTTCTCTGTTGAGCACTAAGAAATGGGGTCCAAGTGCTAAAGACACATTCAAGCATTCACTAATTGACACATATTTTAAATGTCTAGAAATTTACCTGAGTTATACAAATTAGATCTATAAAAACTATTGCTTTATATAAAGCATAGTCATGCCATTAATAGAAGTGAAAGTATTATAATATGAAATTTTGGCATTTAGTTTTCTTTTTGATTTTTCATTTATTTTTGAATAAAGTCATTTTTTATCTGTGCATCACCTTGCCCAAACTCCCTTCTACCTCCTGCTTCTCCCAGTCACTCTCTCTTCTCCCCACCTCTTTATCTCCTCACCAGCAAGGACAGGAGGTAGCAAGATCCCAAGGTGGACTAGTTCAGCATCCACTCCAGGCAAGTCTGATTTCCTCATCCTAATATCAAGACTGGGTTAGTTGTTCCTCTGGAGGTAATGGGCTCCAAGATGCCAGTCCAAGATGCTTCTGATCCCAAGCTATACAGTATTGTGATTTGAAGCTTGGGTGAGCTTTACTTTTTATTTAAAGTCCACTAATATGTGAGTACATCCCTTGCTTACAAGTTATTATTCTGGGTATGTGATAACTTGCTCAGGAGGATAGTCTCCAAAACCATCCATTTGCCTGCAAATTTTAGGATATCATTTTTCTTACTGATTAGTAGTACTCCATTGTGCAAGTGTACCATAGTTTGTTAATTCATTCTTCAGTTGAGGGGCATCTGCTTTTGGAGTGTGAATGTGCATCTTTTTGCTATATGCCCAATAGTGGTATTGCTGGGTCCTTGGGGAGATTGATTCCCAGTTTTCTGAGAAACTGCCATACTGCATTCTATAGTGGCTAAAAAAGCTGACATTCCCACCAACAATGGAGAAGTGTTCCCCTTGCTCCCCAACCTCTCCAGCATAGGCTGTTAAGGGTCTTTAATCTTCGCCATTCAGGCAGGTATAAGATGGTATCTCAAAATTATTTTGATTTGCATTTCTCTGATGGCTAAAGATGTTGAGCACATTTTCAAGTGCCTTTCAGCCATTTGTAATTCTTCTGCTGAGAATATCCTTTTTAATACTTAACCACAATTTTTATTGGGTTATTTAAGGCTTTTGGTCTCTAGCTTCTTGAATTCTCTAAGTATTATAGAGATGAGTCCTCTGTCACTTGCAGGATTGGTGAAAATCTTTTCCCGTTCTGTATATTGTCATTTTTTTTCTTATTGACTGAATTTTTTACTTACTGGCTTATTTACTTTACAGAAGCTTCTCAGTTTCAGGAGGTCCCACTTACTGATTGTTGTTCTTAGTGTCTGTGCTACTGGTGTTATATTTAGGAAGTGATCACCTGTGCCAATTCGTTGGAAGTTATTTCCCACTTTCTTTTCTATCAAGTTCAGTGTGGCTGGGTTTATGTTGAGGTCTTTTATCCACTTGGATTTGAGATTTGTGCAGTGTGGTAGGCTAGGATCTATTTGCATTATTCTACACACTACCTACCATCCAGCTGTGCCAACACCATTAATTAGAGATACTATCTTTTTTCACTGAATATTTTGGGTTCCTTTGTCAAAGATCAGGTATTCATAGGAGTTTGAGTTAATGTCAGGATCTTCATTTTGATTTCTTTGATCCATGAGTCTGTTAATATGCTAGTACCAAGCTGTTTTTTTTTTTATTATTATTACTGTAGCTCTATAGTATAATTTGAAGTAAGGGATGATGATGCCTCCTGAGGTTCATTTGTTGATCAATTTTTTTGGAAGTCCTGGCTATCCTGTTAGTCCAAATGAAATTAAGTAAAAAATTATGTTGAGATTTTGATGGGAAGTGCATTGAAGCTGAAGATTGCTTTTGGTAAGATTGCCATTTTCACTATGTTGATCCCGCATATCCAGGAACATTGGAGATCTTTCCATTGTCTGATATCCTCTTCAATTTCTTTTTTCAGTAATTTAAAGTTTTTATCAAATAGACCTGTTGCTTCTCTGGTTATAGTTACTCAAAGGTATTTAATGTCATTTGCAGCTATTATAAAGGGTGATGTTTCCCTTATTTTTTTTTTCAGCCTTTTTATCTTTAGTGTATAGGAGGGCTACTGATTTCTTTGAGTTAATCTTGTATCCTGCTACATTGCTGAAGGTGTTTATCAGCTGTAGAAGTTCCTTGGTAGAATTACGTGGGTCACTTATGTATATAATCATATCATCTGCAAATAGAGATAGCTTCACTTCTTCTTTTCCAATTTATATTCCCATAATCTCGTTTGTTCTCTTATTGCTCCAGCTAAAACTCCAAGAACTATATTAAATAGATAAAGGGAGAGAGGACATCTTTGTCTACTTCCTGATTTTTGTGGGATTGCTTTGAGTTTTTCTCCATTTAGTTTGATGTTGGCTGTCAGCTTCTTGTAAATTGCCTTTATTATATTTAGGTATTTTTCTCTGGATTTCTGATCTCTCCAGAAATTTTATTATGAAGGAGTGTTAGATTTTGTAAAATGCTTTTTCAGTGTCTAAGGATATAATCATTTGGTTTTTCTCCTTCAGTTTGCTTATATGATGGATGTTATTTAAAGTTTTCCATATGTTGAACCATCTCTGTGTTTCTGGGATGAAGCCTACTTTACTGTGGTGAATGTTATTTTTTATATGTTGTTGTACATGGTTTGCCAGAATTTTGTTGAGAATTTTTGCATCAATATTCATGAGGGAAATTGGTCTGTAATTCTCTTTCTTTGTGCTGTATTTGAGGGGCTTGGGTATTTGGGTTATTGTAGCCTCATAGAAAGAGCTTAGCAATATTCCTTCAGTTTCTACTGTATGGAACATTTTGATGAGTATTGCTATTAGTTCTTTGAATGTCTGGTAGAATTTGCACTGAAATCAATTGGACGTGGGATTTTTTTTTTTTTAACTTGGGAGTCATTTAATGACAGCTTCTATTTCCTTTGGAGTTATAGGTCTGTTTAGGTATATAATCTGATCGTTATTTAATTTTGGTTAATGGTACCTGTTGAGAAAGCTCTCCATTTCTTCTAGGTTTTCCATTTTTGTGGAGTATAGATTTTCAAAGTATGACCTCATAATTCTCTGGATTTCCTATGGTCTGTTGTTATGTCCCCCTTTTCATTTTTTATTTTGTTGATTTGGATAATCTCTTTCTCTGCTTTTTTGATAGTTTGATAAGAGTTTATCTGTCTTGTTGACTTTCTCAAAGAACCAACTCTGATTCATTGATTCTTTGTATTGTTCTTTTTGTTTCAATTGTGTTGATTTTAGCTCTAAGTTTGCTTATTTCCTGCCCTCTACTCCTTCTAAATAAGGTTGCTTCTAACTGTTCTAAGATTTTCAGCTGTGCTGTTATTTCCCTAGTGTGGAATTTCTCTAGATTTTTCATAAATGCATCTAGTGCTATGAATTTTCATCATAATACTGCTTTCATTGTTTCCATTAAGTTTGGGTATGTTTTAGATTCATTTCCCTTAAACACTAGGAAGTCTTTGATTTCTTTCTCAATTTCTTCCTTGACCCAGACTTAGTTCCTTTGAGTGACATTTAGTTTCCTTGAGTAGATAGGCTTTCTGTTATTTTTGACATTAACTCTAACTTTATACCATGGTGATCTGATGTGATACAAAGAATTATTTCTATTTTTTGTATCTATTGATGTTTGCTTTATGGCCATTTATGTGGTCAATTTTAGAGCAAGTTCTTTGTGGTGCTGAGAAATATGTATATCCCTTTGTGTTTGTGTGGAAACTTCTGTAAATATTTATTAAATCCATTTGCATTATAGCCTCTGTTAGACCCTTTATTTCTATGTTGAGTCTGTTTCTGGCTGACTTATCCAAGGGTGAAAGTGGGATATTGAAATCTCCCAAAATTAGAGTGTGAGAACTGATGTTGGGTTTGATCTTTAGTAGTGTTTCTTTTACATAAGTAGGTGTCCTTATATTAGGGGCATAAATATTCAGGATTGAAAACTCATCTTGACCAATTTTTCCTGTGATGAATAAGTAATATCCATCCTTGTCTCTTTTAATTGATTTTAGTTAGAAGTCTACGTTATTAGATATTATTATAGCAACACTAGCTTGTTTCTTGGGGCCATTTGATTTGAAAATTGTTTTCCCAACCCTTTACTCTGAGCCTGTATTTGTCTTTGGGGTTGCGTTGTGTCTCTTGTATGCAGCAGAAGGATGGTTTCTGTTTTTGTATCCATCTTGTTAGGGTGTGTCTTTTTATAGGTGAACTGAGCCCATTGATATTACAGGATATTAGTGACCACTGATTGATATTTCCTGTTATTTTTGGTTGTTGCTTGTATGTATTTCCTTTCTATGAGCTTTTCTTCTGCGGTAATTTCGATTATTTCTGGTTTTGTGGGTGTATCTGGGATCCTTAGGTTGAAGATTTCCCTCAAATTGTGTATAGTTATTGTTTAAGTTTGATTTTGTAGTGAAATATCTTGCTTACTCTACCTATGGTAATTGATAGTTTTGTTGGGTATAGTAGTATGGTGTAGCAGCTGTGCTCTTCTTGTGTCAGAATAACTTCTGACCAGGACCTTCTTGTTTTCATTGTTTCCATTGAATAGTCAAGTGTTATTCTGATCGTCTGCCTCTATAGGTAAGTTGGCCCTTCAGTAGCTCTTAAATTTTATTCTTTGTTCTGTATGTTTTATGTCTTATTATGTGGTGGGCAGACTTTTTTGGGGGTATAATTTATTTGATGTTGTGTAGGTTTCTTTAACTTTATAGGCATTTCCTTCCTTAGGTTGAGAGTGTTTTCTTCTATGATTTTATTAAATATATTATCTTGTGCCTTTGTTCTATTTCTATTATTCTCAGGTTAGATCTTTTCATGTTTTTCCAAATTTCCTGAACATTTTGTGTTATGGCATTTTCAGTTTTAGTGTTTTCTTTGACTGATGTATCTATTTCCAATATTCAGTCATCTGCTCCAGAGATTCTCTCTTCGATGTCTTAGATTCTGTTGATTATTCTTGCTTCTATAGTTCTAGCTCTTTTTCAGATGTTCTATTTCCACCTTTGCCTCATTTTTTGCCTTTCCAATGCTTCTATTTCAGATTTTAGTTCCTGGAATGTTTGTTTCATTAGTTGTTTTTCCTTTTCTTGTTTTGTTTGTTTGTTTGTTTTCCTTCTAGGATTTTTTCATCTCTTCCCATTTTTTGTTTGTATTTTTTTCTATCTCTTTAAGAGAATTTTTATATCCTCTGTGAAGGCTTCTATAATCATAAAGGTGTTTTGTGGTTGTGTTCTTCTATTTCCTCTTCATTGCTCTGTTCAGTTCTTGGTATTGTAAAGTCACCAGTTTCTTCTGGTGTTGTCTTGTTGTTCTTTATATTCTTATATTTATTCTTGCACTGACATCTGCTCGTTGCTTCAGTGGTTCACACTTAATCAGCTCTTAGTCAGTTGTGCTTAGAGGGCTTGTGTGTCTCCTATCTGTTCTGAATACAGGGTCTGCACGGTCTCTGACTTTGCTCTGGACACATGTCTGAGTTTCAAAGGAATTTATCTGTCTGTCTATGTTGAAGCAGTTAACCCTGGAGGTGGAACCAGTTGGAAGGAGGTCCCTTCTGCTAGGAATGGTTGGGGAAGGTCCCTCCCAGTTTTAGCCTAGGACCTGTCAGCTTGCAGTGAGTCTGAGATCTAGACCCTGGTTGTGAACCCTGCCCCTGGAGAGGGATTTTCTCTTAGTGAGGCAGTCAAGGAGCTTAAGTTCCCTCACTTCTGAGTTTGCTCGGAACTCAGTTCAGAATCTGTCTGTCTGTGATGACACAGCTTGCCTTGGATGAGGCATTTGTTTTCAATCAGGTCTTACAAGATATAATTTTATAGTTCATTTTTAAAAATCAAAAGTGACAAAAAGAGTCCAACATAGTTCCTTTTCTGTTTTTTACCTACAATCTAAAGAAACTATTTAATAACAATGAATCAGTTTGATGATTTTTAGGTACTTCTCCACCTCTTTTAATTAGTTTGGTTTTCTGTGTTTAGTGTGTACTATTACTTTTCATTTGTATCCATTTTACCCAAAATTATTATTTAAAATCTCACAGAGTCCCAATATGTTTACATAGTTTCCACATCCTTTACAGGATCCAAGAGCTATATTTTAAAACATGTAATCATTTAGTCCTTTGGAGCATATACAATGCATCCAATCATGTCATTATAAATGGGAAGCATGGGAGCTAGAGAAGTAGCTCAGAGATTGAGAGGACTTACTGCACTTTCAAAGGACCTGGTTTGGTTCTTAGCACACTCCTTGTGGTTCCAAATCCAGAGAATCCAATTCCCTCATCTGGCTTCTGTGAATAAACATATACAAATGATGTAGGTAGATTTATGCAGGCAAAACACTCATAAACAAAAATTAAAATAAATGAATCTTTAAAAGAAAGAAAATCAAGGACTGTGAAGAAGACCCAGTCGATATGAGCACTTGGTCCACAAATGTATAGACCCAAGGGCAGACTGATTCTCAGCATCCATATCAAAACTGGGCATGACTCATGATCCAGTGTGAGGTGGAGGCAGTCAGATCTGTGTGGCTTACTAATCAGGCAGACAAGGTGAAAAAATAAACCTGCATGTTTCATGTTCTTTCAGAATCCTTTCTCAAAGATAAGAGGGAAAGTGATAAAGCAGGATTCACAATGTTCCCCTCTGGCTTCTGTGTGCATGGACATTGTCCTATGCACCTGCAATGTACAACATATACATACATGAGACACACTCACATACGAGAGAGAGAGAGAGAGAGAGAGAGAGAGAGAGAGAGAGAGAGAGAGGAGAAAGAACCCAGAATAACCATGCTATTTTCTATACATTCTCCTTTCTTAAATCAACGGCTCATATTTACACCTAGCTTGCATGAGGTTTTAAACGCTAATAAATTTTTTCCATGAAGGTTTATCCCTATTCAAAGAACTACAGCAACTGGGGAGAGCTGGAAGTGAGAGAGGTGGTCTTGCTCAAAAAAGAGCACACTGATTAGTTCTTTATTGCCCATAGGTCAGCACTGAAAACAGATATATGAGTAATGTTATATTGACTATATGTATATATATATATGTGTGTGTATTTATAATATATAGGAAAACATGTGTATATATTAAGGAAAATTAAGCTTTTTTTTAGTCATTTCTGATTTTACTTTAAGTACTGTAGACTCAAATTAGGGTCTTGTTGTTAATTTTCTAATAAAGTAATGATTTAGAAGGAAAGCTGAAATGGGTAAATATGAAAATTTGGTATTTTTAAAGATAATAACATAAAGAAGTCAGGCTAATAAGCTATGGTTGCTAGTTTCTTAAACCAAAGTAATAACTTTGCCAGCAGCATTGTATCTTACTATAACAAAATACCATTGTAGAAATTTCAGAGACCAACTAAGAAGTATAGTACTTCTGCCATTGTGAAAGCAGGAAGGGATTCTTGCAGAAAGAGTAGAAACCTTTATGAAGGTGGCCATGCCATATATGTTATCCCTCCTGTAGAGCAACAGTTTAAATGTATGTCCTATGGGATGAGAATAAAAGAGTGAACTGTGTGTCCAGCGGCCAAATGATGGTTAACCTGTCTTGGAATCAAATGAACAATTAACATAGCTTGGACATAAGCGGACAGGGCAAGGGCCACTGTACACTAACTCCACACTTCTGAAGGACTGTGCTACTGAATTTTTACTGGGAACCATCAGGAAAAGAAACTAGGCCTGCCCTACAAGGATAGACACTGTCCACTGATATGAGCAGTACATAGAGCCTCAAGGGGAGGGTTCAGACTGTGTTTCTGTGCATGGACTGGCACCTTGAAGCCCATTCCCTCCAGAGGAACACCTAACCACGTCTTGATATTAGGATGAGGAAATCAGAATTGCCTGGAGTGGATGCTGAGCCGATCCACCTTGGGACTTCCTGCTTTTTGGGAGGAAGGAATGGGGGATGAGGAGGAGGGAAGCTGAAGGCTGACTGGAAGGTGTTGGGATGGGGAAGGGAGGGAGAGCAAGGCGATACATTGATAAAAATGACTTTATTTTATAAATAAAATTTTAAAAAATGAGGAGTCTTAAACCCTATAGTTAGCATGGTTGTAAAACTACTTTTACATAAACACATCTAAAAGATTTGGAGAGCCGGTCCTTTCTCTAAAGTGCTTGAATCAAAGCCAATGATGGTAGTGATGATGATGACGATGATAAATGCCATACAAAGCAACTGGAAAATATGGCTAATTTGAAGAAATAAAATGAACTTGCAGGTATCAAGAAGATAAATGTAGGTCTACCTAAGGGGCCCTAAATAGATAAAATAATTGCCATAAAATATTTAAAGTATTTAGAATAGCTGTAAGAAAAAACATGCAGTAAGCTAAACAAAAATTAAAAGCTTACATATTATTAATATAAGATTATCAGAAAGTGAAAAATGCAGACATATATCATAAAGTGAAAAAATTCACTAAAAAGATTCAATAAAAAATTTAATGATACTAAAGAAAAAATAATTAAATTTGAGGACAAATTAAAAAAAATAGCAAAGATCTAAGAAAGAAGAGTACTCAAAAGTAGAAAGAACCTAAAAGAATTTTTAAGTCTCAATGAGAATAGAATAGGGGGCTAGAGCTGTAGCTCAGGGGCGGAGCAGCAGTTGCCTAGCAAGCATAAGGTTCTGGGTTCAACAGTGTTGAACATAAAAATCACAAAAGACCAAAAAATATGCCTAGAGATTACAGGGAGAAAAAGAAAAACTTACACGAGGAAATACTGGCTAATAATTAACCAAATGTGAAGAGAAAATAAATGAGCACGATACTGAAAGTTCAAAAGCTAAAAGCCAAATAAGTTCAAGCTGAACTACACAGAGAGACAAGTTATCATTAAACTGTCTGATCCAAAGACAAAGATGATCTTGAAAGCACCAGGAGACAGTAACTCATCAACCTGAAGGGAACATTTGAGAGATGCCTGAAGTTTCTCTGCTAAGCCTGCAGAGGTGTACATGCTAGCTGACTCGTGATGCAAAGCCGCTGCTCAGAAATCAAGGAGCCTTTCCTAGATGAACAAAAGCTTTTTTAATATTTACAACCATCCACATTTAACAAAGTCCTCTGATCTGATGTGAAGCCACATAGAACCATACAAAAATACAAATTTTGCCTTCTAAGGCAAATACAAGAAAGTAGAATAAATTTTGTTATTTTGGTTATGGTCTGCAGAATGTGAAGCACAAAAAATAATTCTTAAAACCATGAATTTGTGTATACTAATGGTGATGTTCAATATATTAAAACACAATATTTTTGACATTAGTAACAAAATGGAAGGAAGAGATTATAAGACAGTATGCTTTTTGAACAGTTGAAATTGAGCTATTATCAGTTATTATATTGATAATGAACAAACTATTTGGAGGAAAAGGAGAAACATATTAGAGATTGGTATGAAGCAGAGAAACAAAAGAAAAATGGAGAGAGTTCTTAGGGTATAACAGTGAGCTATTTCTCACTGTCTGGAAGAAACATGGGGAAGAGTAGACTATATAAAGAAGAATATAAATTTGAAAATGGTTGTCACTATGGTTTATAAAGCATTTGGAGCATCACTATGTATCCCAAATACTTTCTTAACTGTAAAGTGAGAAATAAATGAAAGCATCAGGATAGTAGCTCATCACCTAGCCTTAAAAGTGAGCTTTTTCAGATCCTAATTCCATTATATTCAAGGAGAAAGAGGTCCTTAAACAAGCTTAAGCCTCAGTTCTTTCATTTGGGAAACTGAGAATTAAAGGAACTACTTACCGAAAGGAAAAGAGAGGCATGCTGCTGGTACAGCCAATGTTTGAACCTCGGTGCTATTAGGTACCTCCTTGACTTCCCGTAGTGTATTATCAGTTTATTAAATACTCATCATTCTAGAACTGATTACATAGAACTTAGGTGTGTTTTTGTTGTTTGTCTTTTGTATGGTTGGATCTGTCCAAAAATAAGTGTCTAAAGGGTATGTGCCATATGAGGAGACAGAAGAAACTGAAGAGAAAGAAGATTTTAGGCAGGAGGTAGGTTTACTTACACGTGGAGATATGTAAGTGCTTGGAAGCTGTAACGTGGACAAAGCAGAAATCATGGCCATGGCTTGCAGAAAAAGGTATTTAAAAAGCAGAGTTTGTAGGAACATAGAGCAGTTCATAGGCCCTTCACTTTTCAGAAATGAAGAGGTTCAGAAATCCCCTCTGGTAATATTAACAGTATTTACTATAGGACAAGAAAGAAACTCAAGGTCCTGAAGGAGCATGATTCATTCCAGCTCTATATCTACCTTATTTCATAAAAGATTATGAGGCATACCTGGCTCTAGCTTTCTGTTTCTCTCCTTCCTTCCTTCCTTCCTTCCTTCCTTCCTTCCTTCCTTCCTTCTTTCTTTCCCTTTCTTTTTTTGTTTGCTTCTATAGAACTGGAAGTCAAACCCAGCACCTTTTATATGCTAGGAAAGTACTCAAAACTGAGCTATACAGCAGCCCTAAAATGTAATTTGAATTGCTATTTTGTGAATTGGGAGTGTTGTATAACGTATTTATCTTATTTGCAAAAATATTGTCAAGTTTATCTTCACTGACCTTTGAACCTCATTGAAATTACTGGACTGACTTGTATATGTCTGGTTTTATGTTCTGAGGTCTGTTCCAAGATATTTGTCTAACTTGCACCATTATTTTGCTGCCTTCATCAAGGTAGCCTTAAATCATATAGAGTGATATGAATCCTCAAAATTTGTTCTTTTTTTTCTGTATACTTTTTTCTATCATTATTATTATTATGAACAAAGAAGTCACGCTTTCTATCCTGTATATCATTATTCACGGTCCCTTCCCCCTCCCGCCACATCAGGTCATTTTTTCTTCTCCACAACTCCCCATACCCTGCATGGGCAGGCAGCAAGCAGACAGTCCCATGGACCCACTAACCCAATATTGCTTAGTTCAGTCTCCACTCCTGGCAAACCCAGTTTTGTCCACCTTCCTTGAAGAGTGAGTCAGGTGTTCCTCTAGGGGGAGTGGGATCCAAGGTGTCAGTCCAGGGTGGTTCTGATCCCAAGCTGTTCAGTGGTTGTGGTTTGTAGCTTGGGCATGCTTGGCTATTTTCTTGTTTGTTTAGAGAGCACTAATGAGTGAGTACATCCCCTGCTTATCTTTCTGAGTTTGTGATACCTCACTCAGGAAGATATTCTCCAAGTCCATCCATTTGCCTGTAAATTTTAGGATATCATTTTTTCTTACTGCTGACTAGTACTCCATTGTGTAGATGTACCACAGTTTGTTAATCCATTCCTCAGTTGAGGGACATCTAGGTTGTTTTCAGGTTCTTGCTATTACAAATAATGCTGCTATGAACATAGTTGAGCTAATACCTTTGGAGTGTGCATGTGTACCTTTAGGGTATACACACCCAGAAGTGGTATTGCTGGGTCCTTGGGGAGATTGATTCTCAATTTTCTGAGAAACTGCCATACTGCGTTCCAAAGTGGCTGAACAAGCTTACACTCCCACCAACAATGGAGGAGTGTTCCCCTTAATCCACATCCTCTGCATCATAGGCTGTCATCTGTGCCTTTTATCTTAGCCAATTTAACAGGTGTTAGGTGGTGTCTCAAAGTTGTTTTGATTTGCATTTCTCTGATGGCTAAAGATGAGCACTTTTTCAGATGCCTTTTATCCATTTGTAATTCCTCTGCTGAGAATTCCCTTTTTAGATCTGAACCCCATTTTTTGATTGGGTTATTCAAGGTTTTGGGCTCTAGATTCTTGAGCTCTTTATATATCTTAGAGATCAGTCCTCTATCAATTGTCAGGTTGGTGAAAATCTTTTCCCATTCTGTAGGCTGGCGTTTTGTCCAATTGACAGTGTCCTTGGCTTTACAGAAGCTTCCTAGCTTCAGGAGATCACACTTATTGATTGTTGATCTTAGTGTCTGTGCCACTGGTGTTATATTTAGGAAGTAGTCACCTGTGCCAATTCGTAGAAGTGTATTTCCAACTTTCTTTTCTATCAGGTTCAAAATGGCTGGGTTTATGTTGAGGTCTTTGATCCACTTGGATTTGACTTTTGGGCAGGGTGACAGGCTCGGATCTATTTGCATTTTTCTACACACTTCCATCCACTTATGCTAACACCATTTGTTAAATATACTATCTTTTTTCCATTGAATGTTTTGGGCCTCTTTGTCAAAGATCAGGTGTTCATAGGTTTTTGGGTTAATGTCTGGATCCTCAATTCTATTTCATTGATCCACGAGTCTGTTTTTATGCCAGTATCAGGCTGTTTTTATAACTGTTGCTCTATAGTATAACTTGAAGTCAGGTATGCTGATACCTCCTAAGGTTCTTTTGTTGAGTAAAATTGTTTTGGCAATCCTTAGATCATATTTTGAAAATCTGTATTCCGCAAAAATGGAAAACCTAGAAGAAATGGACAGCTTTCTGGACAGGTACCACCTACAAAAATTAAATGAAGATCAGATTAATTACAGAAACAGGCCTATAATCCTTAAGGTAATTGATGCTGTCATTAAAAACTTCCCCAAAAATAAAAGCTCTGGTCCAGATGGTTTCAGTGCCGAATTCTACCAGACATTCAAAGAAAAATTACTACCGTTACTCCTCAAACTATTTCACACAGTAGAAACTGAAGGAGTATTGCCAAATTCCTTTTATGAGACCACAATTATCCTAATATCCAAGCCACTGAAAGACACAACAAAGAAGGAGAATTACAGACCAATTTCCCTCATGAATATTGATGTGAAAATTCTGAACAAAATTTTGGAAAACCTTATACAACAATGTATAAGAGATATCATCCACCAGGACCAAGTACACTTCATCCCAGAAATGCAGGGCTGGTTTAACAAATGAAAAACTGTAAATGTTATCCATCATATAAACAAACTAAAAGAACAAAACCACATGATCATATCCCTAGATGCTGAAAAAGCATTTGACAAAATCCAAAATTCCTTTATGATTAAAACCATGGAGAGATCAGGAATACAGGGAGAATACCTAAACATAATAAAGGTGATTTACAAGAAGCGGACAGCCAGTATCAAACTTAATGGAGAAAAACTCAAAGCAATCCCACTAAAATCAGGAACTAGACAAGGATGTCCTCTCTCTCCTTATCTATTCAATATAGTTCTCAAAGTTTTAGCTAAAGCAATAAGGGAACAAAAAGAGATTAAGGGGATACAAATTGGAAAAGAAGAAGTGAAACTATCTCTATTTGCAGATGATATGATTGTATACATAAGTGACCCACAAAATTCTTCCAAGGAACTGCTACAGCTGATAAACACCTTCAGCAATGTAGCAGGATACAAGATTAACTCAAAGAAATCACTATGCACTAAAGATAGAAGAACTGAAAAAGAAATAAGGGAAACATTACCCTTCGTAATACCTGCAAATAATATTAAATACCTTGGAGTAACTATTACCAAAGAAGTAACAGACCTATTTGACAAAAATTTTAAATCACTGAAGAAAGAAATTGAAGAGGATATCAGGAAATGGAAAGCTCTCCCATGGTCCTGGATTGGTAGGATCAACATAGTAAAAATGGCAATTCTAACAAAGGCAATCTACAGATTCAATGCACTGCCCATCAAAATCCCAACACAATATTTTTTGGACCTTGAAAGAACAATACACAATTTCATTTGGAATAACAGGGAAGTCAGGATTGCCAAAACAATTTTTCTCAACAAAAGAACCTCAGGAGGTATCACCATCCCTGACTTCAAGTAATATTATAGAGCTACAGTAATAAAAATAGCCTGGTACTGGCATAAAAACAGACTCGTGGATCAATGGAACAGAATTGAGGATCCAGACATTAACCCAGAAACCTATGAACACCTGATCTTTGACAAAGAGGCCCAAAAATTCAATGGAAAAAAGATAGTATATTTAACAAATGGTGTTGGCATAGCTGGATGGAAGTGTGTACAAAGATGCAAACAGACCTGAGCCTGTCACCCTGCACAAAACTCAAATCCAAACGGATAAAGGACCTCAACATGAACCCAGCCACTTTGAACCTGATAGAAAAGAATGTGTGAAATACACTTCTACGAATTGACACAGGTGACCACTTCCTAAATATAACACCAGTGGCACAGACACGAAGACCAACAATCAATAAGTGGGATCTCCTGAAGCTAGGAAGCTTCTGTAAAGCCAAGGACACTGTCAATAGGACAAAACGACAGCCTACAGAATGGGAAAAGATTTTCACCAACCCTACAAGTGATAGAGGACTAATCTCTAAGATATATAAAGAGCTCAAGAATCTAGAGCCCAAAACCTTAAATAACCCAATCAAAAAATGGGGTACAGATCTAAAAAGGAAATTCTCAGTACAGGAATTACGAATGGATGAAAGGCACGTGAAAAAGTGCTCATCATCTTTAGCCATCAGAGAAATGCAAATCAAAACAACTTTGAGATACCACCTAACACTGTTAGACTGGCTAAGATAAAAGGCACAGATGACAGCCTATGATGCAGAGGATGTGGATGAAGGGGAACACTCCTCCATTGTTGGTGGGAGTGTAAGCTTGTTCAGCCACTTTGGAACGCAGTATGGCAGTTTCTCAGAAAATTGAGAATCAATCTCCCCAAGGACCCAGCAATACCACTTCAGGGTGTGTACCCTAATGATGCACAGTCATACTCCAAAGGCATTAGCTCAACTATGTTCATAGCAGCATTATTTGTAATAGCAAGAACCTGGAAATGACTTAGATGCCCCTCAACTGAAGAATGGATTAACAAACTGTGGTTCATCTACACAATGGAATACTACTCAGCAGTAAGAAAAAGTGATATCCTAAAATTTGCAGGCAAATGGATGGACTTGGAGAATATTCTCCTGAGCGAGGTATCACAAACTCAGACAGATAAGCAGGGGATGTACTCACTCATTAGTGCTCTCTAAACAAACAAAGAAGAAAAAAGCCAAGTATGCCCAAGTGGCAAACCACAACCACTGAACAGCTTGGGATCAGAAACACCCTGGACTGACACCTTGGATCCCACTCCCCCTAGAGGAACACCTGACTCACTCTTGAGGGAGGGGGGACAAAACTCGATTTGCCAGGAGTGGAGACTGAACTAAGCATTATTGGGTCAGTGGGACCATAGGACTGTCTGCTCCCTGCCCAGGGAGGGTATGAGGAGTTGTGGAGAAGAAAAAATGACCTGATGTGGCGGGATAGGGATGCGACCTTGAATAATGATATACAGGGATAGAAAGCGTGACTTCTTTGTTAATAATAATAATAATAATAAAAAGTATACAGAAAAAAAAGATGGTGTCTCATGTAGCCCAGACTGGCCTGGCACTTGTATAACCAAATATGACCTTGAAAATCTTACCTACTTCCCTGTACTTCCCTATTGGACATCTTACAGGTTTTCAATTTTCATGTTCTGAAATTCATGTGTGCTGGACAATTACTATATATATTGAGATATATTTATTTTTTATTTATATAGGACTATTTACAATATTTGCTTCCTCCTGAGTGACTCTAGTAACTTGAATCTGTTGAGGATTTTTATTCCATATTTCATTGAATATATGGGCATTGAGCTATTTGTTTCAAGACTTTATTATTACTTTTTTGCAAACATCAATTTGGTACTGATGACTTATCTTGTCTTTCTTTTTAATGGTGAGGCCGAGGAAAGAATCAATTATTTATTTTTACAATGAGCCATCCTTTGACTTTATTTCTTTGTTTATTTATTTATGCTCCATTTTATATCATTACTCTTTTCTGTAGTGTTGGGTTGGATTTGGTTTTTTTTTTTTTTTGTAGTTTCCAAAATGGAAGATTGGGTTGATGATGTTTTTATAGCTCTTTTTGCAAGAATATGTTTTTGGTACTATTAAATCTTCAAGCACTGCATTATCTGATATCCACAAAATCGTATAACTTACCATGTCATTTTACTTAATTAAATATGTTTTAAATTTTCTTCCGATAATTTCTCTTTTACCCTTTGATTTATAAAAGTAATCTTTAAATTTTTGTGGTTTGTTATATTCTAAAAGTCTTTTTATCATTGATTTCCAGTTTTATGCCCCTGTAACTGGGGGGCCTATGTGTAGATTTATATTCTTTTTAGTTAGTTAAGATGTGTTCTATGTGTTCTTTGCTTTTGTTTGATGGGATATTTCATAAATGTCAATGACAGAATTCATTGATATTGCTGTCTAAGATGTCTATATTTTTAAGGATTTTCTGTCTTGTCTATCAATGACCTAAATACTAGTACTGAAGCCTGTATAATAATGGCTTTATCCATCTGGTTTTTAACACTATTATTTTTCTGCTTTTAGTTTTATTCCTTTTTATATGTACCTATATTCAAGACTAATGCATCTTTCATTACTGAACCTCCCCTTAATAAAGTAACACTCTTTTCATTTCTAATACTTTTCTAGCGCTAACTTTGTATAAAATTATTTTGGTTAGTATAGATTTACTTTGAGAGTATCATGGTATCGTATTTCTCAATCCATTTAGTTTTATATTATATAAGTATTTATATTTAACATGGCATGCTTGTAGAAAAAATTATATAAGAAGGGATTTTTCCTTCTCTATCCCTGTTTTCTGTTTTAGTAGGTATATTTATAGCACACAGTCAATATTGTGTGAATTTTATGGTTCATGCACTGGACAATGTTTTCTATTTGAGAAATCTGACTTTTGCTTCTATACTTTCCTCCCTTGTTTCATTTTTCTTTCTGCTTTCAAATGAATATTTTATAACATTCAATTTTATGATCCATCATAGTATATAAATTAGATAATTTGAAGCCTTTTCACGATGTGACCTACATTTTCTGATATTTATTTAATTGATATAGGCCTAACTTCAGATAACATGATATTGTGTTGCATAATGTGTAGATCCTTGCATGTAGCAGAATCCATTTGGCCTTCAGCATTCATATTTCTCAACTGTAACTCTACAACCACAGATCAACCAACCATAACTGCAAATATCAATAATAATTAATATTGAACATATAGACTTTTCCCACATTGTCATTTCCTAAAAAGGCAGCATAGCAACAGTTTAAGTAATATATCCTTAGTATTAAATTTATCAATAATTTAAGATATTTAAATGTACACAGCAACAATTTTGTAATTTACAGGCAAATACGTGCCATTTTTATAATTTGAGCTTCTATGATCTTTAATTTTTTTGAACAATACTGAAATCAACCCCCATGAATATCGAGGGACAATTGTATTTCCAATTTCTACCTTGCATTTCTAATGATGCAGCTGCCACTCATTTCCATCATACCTTGTTACTGAAACATTAACAGACAGAAACTGTATTATTTATTTTT
This sequence comes from Sigmodon hispidus, assembly GCA_004025045.1. NCBI lineage: Eukaryota > Metazoa > Chordata > Mammalia > Rodentia > Cricetidae > Sigmodon > Sigmodon hispidus. The sequence continues at coordinate 94,597 of PVIH01003179.1, read as the reverse complement.
ATTCTCAGATAATCTCTTTTGTTTTTGTCACCTTAATATTTTTTTTCTGCCTAAAGAGCTTCTTTTACATTTTTTCAAGACTATTATTTTGTCAATAAATTTCTCAATTTTGTTGGTAAAAATGTTTCTATTTCCCTTTCACTATTCAGGAATATGTCAATTAAATATGGAATTCTAAGTTGACAAGTGCTTTGCTTCTCTCAGTGATTCAAACAGTTCTCTCTGCTTTGTTTTTGCTTGCATAAATTATAATTCATTATAGTTATGTTTCTATTTCAAATTATAATTATTCTTCATTGAGAAAATTCTTGGTCCTGTGTCTCTTTAAGTACAATTGGCTTTATATTTGGAGGATATAACATCCCAAAGGATATCTACCTACTGATAAGTTTTTTTTAAAATGGCAATTAACATGTGCTTTGCCATTTCTCACATGGTTAGTGAAGAAACAATGTTTATATGTGAAGCTGAAGCCATAAATTCCTTGGTTTTACAACTTAGCAGCCTGGCAGAAATGTATCCCATTGTATGTTTCCAGAGTTAGACCAGAGTCTGTAAATTATAGTAGTTCTGTTTCTCTCAGATAAGATAGATTATAGAATAAATGGGTACAGGAAATGCCCAGAGACCCTGAAAAGCTTTGAAGTGGGCCAGCTTAGATCTATTAACAGCTTTGTGTTATGTATATTCTGTAATCATAGAAATGAGTACATTCATACAGTCTTACAGTCTAAGAGGAGTCTTTCTGTTTATTTCCCTAGAAGTTTACCTTTCTGTTACATGCGTAGGTATATACACAGGAGAAAGAAAGAGAAAGGAAAGGGAGAGAGACACACACAAACAGCAAGATTCTAAACTCAATCTTGACCTACTTGCTTTTAAGCAAACTAATTCTAACACTATGTATTATGCTTACTATTATAAAGTTTGTTCTAAAACCGCCATTGCCTTTATACATACTTACACACCAGACTTAATTCACTTAAAATTACATGTAGCATTAAACCAATTATGACGATTTTTAAGTACCATAGGATAAGGATAATTTTAGCTCATTATCCTTACACCAGTACCAGTTTCATGACCTTGCATATTAGGATACCATAAATACTGATTACTTGAAGAGAACTTTCAGAAAGCTTGGGTTCTTTTGGAAGGTCATTGTTCAATATCTGACATATTTATGATGTTGTCCCTCAATCAATAGAACTTTCAATGAATTCACAAGGAATAGTCTGAGCTTTTGATAAATTCTTCAGAAATATGTAAGTGTGGGTAGGACGGAACACTCTGTAGAGACAAATTCCTCGTAATTGCTGGGCAAATATAATGTTGTTGACTGGTTCTGAACATGAAGAAACCTGAGATTCACAGAACACAAAGTTGTCATAGAATTTTATCCTCACTTGCAAATTATTTTATCAACCCATTAATGTGATTATTCCTCATTTCTACCATTAAAACAACCCATTAACATTTCCCAACCCACTGCCCTAATATACCTGAAATCTTGATCTTCAAAGCCAAATCATCTACTCCTCATGTTGACCAGATGTTCAATTTTAGATGTACTCTCAAGTGACCTACCTCAGAAAACAATTATAATTGTGACATTTGTCACTAGTTATCTCCGGTGTAGGAAACATGTTTAATGAAACAATAGCTCTACAGAGATATTGGTGCTGTGTGTTGTTTAAATGATCAATGATATAAAGATGTTTCTTACAGAGGAAAAGTTCTTTTAAATGGTTTACTGTTGTTATTTACGTGGCAGTCTTCTGCTCTGTGTAAGTTAATCCACATTACAGTGATCAGCCTTGATCTAAGTACACAGGAGAGAAGAACGGCAGCTGTCAGTCTGCATGTATCTGCTATTCCAAAGACATAGTTCCCATACTGAACCTTGTTAGAGAAAGAGGCAAGCTGCAAAAGGACCTTGGATATGAATCATGGCATTTCTCTCAGCTTATTAAAGCTGTGCTTGTGTTTCTCTGGCCTCTGCAGCTGCTTTTTCCCATCAGAGAGCTTTCTGAATGGTGAGTGAACAGTCAGATACTTTGCAGTTCCATGCTGCATATGGACATGGGCCATTTGTCAGAGTGCCAACCATAACCAACTCAAAAACTGTTCTCTTAAAAGCAGAATTATTGATATGGACATTTTTAGAGATGGAAGAAAAGTATATTTATGCTTTTGCTCTGGATTTACTGAGATACACAATACCATTTAAAAACAAGTATTTAAAGCACTTAAAGGTTTGCAATTATCTTTGCATGTTCTTGTCTAATAAAACATACTTTGCAATTTTAAGTAAAGTACTTCCATTTCCTTAAAATATAGTGTGTCACTTAGGACATTTGCTATTTATTAATTAGATAAATTTCTCATGAATTTTTCAGTTATGGAAATAGAACTTAGGAACTCATGAGTTATAGGCAAACAGTCCTCATCCTTCAAACAATTTTGTTTAAATTTGGAGAGTATTTGTAAGTAGATATGCTGTATTAATCATATATTTATAGTCAAACAATAATAGATCACAGATTGCTAAACACAACAGCTATAAAATCTGATGGCAAATAGTAAACTTAGCAGGATAAAGATAAATTTAATCAAGTTGTTCAGTTTGAAGATTTTGATAATTATATCTCAAATTTCTTTTATTTTAATTCAAAGCAATTTATTACATAATTTTATATTATCTTTATTTAGTAAATATTATATTTAGCCATAATATTTTGACACATGTGTATAATATGCTTTGACCAGATTCACGCACACACACACACACACACACACACACACACACACACACACACCTTGCATTGCATTCTTTTGTCCACAATGATGCCCATTTCATTTTTTAGATAGTTTCTGATCATGCAGTTTTTTTCAGAATTACAAATTATGTTGGGTCAATCTACTGAATACAAAATTAGCACATAAATACATGACAGTAATCAAACAGGGAAGGCTTAAAAGTGGTAGGCTGAAAGCCAAGGACACTGTCAATAGAAAAAATGGCAGCCTACAAAATTGGAAAAGATTTTCACCAACCCTACAAGTGATAGAGGACTGATCTCTAAGATATATAAAGAGCTCAAGAACCTAGAGCCCAAAACCTTAAATAACCCAACCAAAAAATGGGGTACAGATCTAAAAAGGGAATTATCAGCAGAGGAACTACGAATGGCTGAAAGGCACCTGAAAAAGTGCTCTTCATCTTTAGCCATCAGAGAAATGCAAATCAAAACAACTTTGAGATACCACCTAACACCTGTTAGATTGGCTAAGATAAAAGGCACAGATGACAGCCTATGTTGGAGAGGATGTGGAGCAAGGGGAACACTACTCCATTGTTGGTGGGAGTGTAAGCTTGTTCAGCCACTTTGGAATGCAATATGGAGGTTTCTCAGAAAATAGAGAATCAATCTCCCCAAGGATCCAGCAATACCACTTCTGGGTGTATACCCTAAAGAGGCACATTCACACTCCAAAGGTATTAGCTCAACTATGTCCATAGCAGCATTATTTGTAATAGCAAGAACCTGGAAACAACCTAGATGTCCCTCAACTGAAGAATGGATTAACAAACTGTGGTACATCTACACAATGGAATACTACTCAGCAGTAAGGAAAAATGATATCCTAAAATTTGCAGACAAATGGATGGATTTGGAGAATATCCTCCTGAATGAGGTATCACAATCTCAGAAAGATAAGCAGGGGATGTACTCACTCATTAGTGGTCTCTAAACAAACAAACAAGAAAAAAAGCCAAGCATGCCCAAGTGGCAAACCACAACCACTGAACAGCTTGGGATCAGAAACATCCTGGACTGACCCTTCAGATCCTACTCCAACTATAGGAACACCTGACTCACTCTTGAGGGAGGGGGGACAAAACTGGATTTGCCAGGAGTGGAGACTGATCCAAGCATTATTGGGTCAGTGGGACCATAGGACTGTCTGCTCCCTGCCCAGGGAGGGGATGGGGAGTTGTGGAGAAGAAAAAATGACCTGATGTGGTGGGAGGGGTAAGGGACCTTGAATAAGGATATACAGGGATGAAAAAAAAAATTCAGAGGGAAAGCTGAACACAAAGTAAATATATGTGTAACAATCTTATTTGCATTATCACCCTTGATAAGTCATGCTTATGATTTTTATCTTCTTTAAATTTATTGTTAACTTCTCAGCATTTTAAATTCATTTTACTGTTTTTCTTGATAAATACAAAATAAATAAATAGATAAATAGATAAATAAATAAATAACTGGCCATTAACATAAAAAAAGTAGTAGGCTGACCAAGCAATTCCATCAAACCTAAGAAGGACAACCGTATTTGTGTCATCTAGCTCCCTACATCCCAAAGAAAAGGAACACTATTGTTAAAAAAGAGGAATAAAAACAGAAACAGCCCCCTACATGCATACCATTAATGAACATATTTAATCTGACACTAGTGTAGCTTATATTCTTTACTTGCTGGTGACCTTGCCTGACAAAAGCATTGTGATTATGAAAAGATGAAATGGTGCAAATTAAGAGCTAACACTACATAATTTTCTTTGAGTTCAAGAATATGTAGAGAATAGATAGAATTAGTGAACCTCTCACTATCTATTTTCCTTTATGGTTCTTCAATTTTCTTAGTAGTGACTACTGATGACCTACCCCAAATACTGAAGTACTTCCAATGACCTCTGTCATTTCCTATACCACGTTAAATGCTGTTTTCCAAGCTAGTAATTGTGACAACGGTAAATCAATTTGTAAAACCTCCCTCCACACAGTGTGATCATCCAACTAGAGTCTCTCTAATTCTCTTTACTTTTAAGTGCTTTCTTTTTTTCCTGCTGTGTGATTATGCTCAGAGTATATAATGATTTTCTGCATGAAGGTTCAATACTACAGGAACAAATTGCATTTTAATTAAAAAAATGTTTCTTCAATATTTGACTTTAAGAGCTACAAACAAAAATTCTATATTAAGTTTGAATGTTACTGCTTTATCAGAAACCTAACCTAGTGTCACTTGGATACACACACACACACACACACATATATGCACATTTCTATAGTCATTTAGCCTAAGAATAGTAATGTTACAAATATTCTCATATTTTTGTGTTTTAAATTAATTTTAATATATCTGCTAATTGAGTCATATTGGCTTAGCTTAAAATTAATGTACTTTAAATATTTATTTATTGAGGTAAAAGTTACTAAACTGTAGAGTTTGAAATAATTAGTAATAAATAACATACTTTTTAAGTTAAATTTTTAGTGTGTGTGTGTGTGTGTGTGTGTGTGCACATCTGAGCATGTGCATTAAATGCACATGCACACACACATTCACTGGTGCATATGTGGATGTTAAAGGAAAACTTAATGTCATTCTCCAGTTTTATCATGTGGATCCTGAAGCTTAACCTCAGGTTCTAAATGCCTTCCTCACTTAGCTCTCTTTTCAACACATAGAGAGACACAATTATTGCTAAGTTTTGGGAAAGTATTTCTATTTTGAGATTGGAGATTAGAGTGGTAGGATATTTAGATAGTGTTTCAAAAAAAATAAAACCAAACAGATGTTACGTTCCAAACATCGAAATAACACCAACACACACACACACACACACACACACACACACACGAGCACAAATATAATCTAGCTAGGTGAGATAAACATGTGCTTTCAAATTCTAACTCTACATTAAACTAAAAATGACGGTTTATTTTAATTTATGATTTGGAAATGATAGGACATCATGATACTGCTCTCTACAGTGTCTTTGATTATAAAATATTTTGGCAGCAGATTGAAATACATTCTTAAAATAAATTTTGAGTTGTTGAAAAATAACAATAGAAACAGTACAATTTGCCAACTAGTTTTTTTACTATTAATGAGAAAACTAAAAATTATAACTTTTTCTATTATAATGCAAACAATGCAAAAAACTAGTTGTTCAGAAATAATATTGCTTAAATTTTGAACTATATCCTATTCATTCAAATGTTAAACAGTTTTTGTTTAAACTATATAAAGCAAACCTTAAGGAAAGATAACATGATAAATTAAGATAATGGTTCATATTGCATGTGTAGATCTATTCAAAATACATCCATATACCATACTTTACCAACAAGGAGTGTCACGCCTCTGACTAGTAACAAATGTATAAAACTGTAGTTTTACTAATGCATTGTGTACATAAATCTGCTTATTTTCCACTTCCTTTTTACCCATTTCCATACATCTTTTCTTTTTTCTTTATAAAATGAAGTCCTTTTTTTCCATGCATCCACTTGTTCTCCCCACTTCCCCCTTCTAATCCCTCCAGGTCAGCTTTCAGCCTCCCTCCCCATCCCCCCATTCCCTCCCCAAATAGGGCAAGAAGTGCCAAGGTGGATCAGCTCAGCATATACTCTAGGCAGGTCCAATTTCCTCATCCTAATGTCAAGACTAAGTTAGATGTTCCTCTGGAGGGAATGGACTCCAAAATACCAGTCCATACATAGAAACACAGTCTGATTCCTCCCCTTGAGGCTCCACATACTGCCCGTATCTGTGGACAGTTGCATATTCTTAGAGGGCCTAGTTCCTTTTCTTGAAGGTTCCCTCAGTGGCTGTTCTTAATTCAGTGAGCTCCCCAGAGCTCCAGCCAGCCATCACTGTGGGAATTTTCCTCATAATCCCTATCCCCTGGATCATATAGACTCTCCTCCTCTGTTCTCAGCTGGACAAGGAGCTCAGCCCAGTGCTCAGCCTTGTATCTCTGCCTCTATTCATTGTTGTATGTAAGTTCTGTGATGGCACTTGGAATGGCTATTCATTTGATTATAGAAGAAGTCCTATCTAGGCAACACCTTCAGTATTGGTTTGAGACCTAGCCAGGGACATCCTGTGAGTTCTAGTAGGCTACCCTCCCTAGCATCATTTCTTATTTGAGGGTTAATTTCTTATTTGAAGTTTAATTAAGGTACAATTGAAGAAAATACCTCTATTTTATAGCTGTTGTTAAAGCCACTAAAGTCCACATTTCTTTTATGCTGTTTTTATAAAGTAACCCCAATAAAAGAAAATTTAAGTGGCACAATATCTATTCTGCTTGTAATTGAATTTACAATTACTCATTGCAGGAAAGTCAAGTTAAGAACTTGAAACAGATTGTTCATACCCACAATTAATCAAGAAAAGAATGGCTACATATGCACCTTATCCAGTGCTCATTCTTTTCTCTATAAGCGTATTACACAAGATTTTCATACTGGAAACTGGTTCTGCCTAGGAGATGGACCCTTCCACATCAATTAGCATAACAATCCTCTTGTCCACAGATATAACTGATCTGGTCAATCACTCTTCCAGTCTCCCTTCTCAGTAGTTCTGCATTGTATCAAGTTCACAACTCAAACTAATGATTATTCCACCATGTTATGATTAGTGTGTTACCATGTAAAATAACAGCTTCATTAAAGAGATAAGAAAATAACTTATTTTGAACTTATTCCAGGATGCCAATTAAGATGATTCATCCAGGCTCAGGAGCCTTATAAGATTGGCAGTGCTCACAATCAGCAGTAAGTAATAAAAGAAAGAAAGCTAAGTCCAATTTCCCAAACATATTGCTGATTAATGTTTGTTTTCATTATAAATGGTTAATTGTCATAGTCAATTTCTTTTAAAAAAGGGGGATATGATATAGAAATTATTTTAGAAGATAGATGGATTTTGGTTTATTGATACAAACTTAAGGTCACTCTCTCTGTATTTTTCTACTCTTGATTAAAGTATGATGTTTATGTAATTCATTTAAAATTGTAATGTAATTGAGAAATGCAGATTAATAATTATATATGATAACCAAACTTGCAGTCATGCTAATTAGGTTTTTGTAGGTATACAAAGATATATTTCAATTAGATAGGTATTCTAGTCTTCTAACACTTCAAAGAAATGCAGAATATGGCATTTAAAATATTTTAAGAACTTAGACATTTCTGGACAGTGAGACAGGTCTGCTCCTGGCAGTACCAATGTATTTCAGGAAAATGATGGGCAATGAAGAAATTATTTCCTGGAATTATTTCGTGGCAACAGTTAGCCAATAGAGGAGAAATTGTTCTGGTATTGACTGCTTGATAGTATGTTATATAAACTGGACATGCAGGTTTCATAGGAAAGTGACCTCTGAACTTTGGCAGAACAAGTCAAGATGGTCCTTCAGGTTCCTACTTTGCAGAAAAAAATTGTCAGGCGCCCTTCAGGACACAAGGAGAAGCAATTGACACTGTGCCAGATTTCATACATCACTGAAAAGTATGCCAGAGACACGGCCTATAGGCTGAAGATGATGCTCCAATGTTACAAAGGAACTTTGGGTGACTGTCCAGGCAGACAAGTGCCATCTTTGTCATTTTCTAGACTTTGGAAGTTGCTTGTACTTCTTGTTTATTTGGGTAATATTATATCCTTCTGTGGTCTTTGATATGGTTGAAGGCTTAATAATTATAGGTATAGTTTTTCTTAGTTATTAGATATATAAAGATATATTAGATATGAAAGTTTAGACTCACAAGGATAAGGTAGATAGTGGAATATTTTTTTAAGTTTGTTCATTACAAATAGACTAGATATTGTAACTGTAATTTTTGCTTGATAGCTGTTCTGTTGTATATAATTTTGCTGTATAGAAATTGAAACCTTTCTTTTTGATTAAACAGAAAAGAGCAAATGTGGTAGGACTATTTTCTGTATGTGATATTGTAAATAAAGTAACTATTTTGGCCTATGTTGAGCACCAGAGTAATAGGCAGGAAATCAGAGTAGAGACAGGTAGAAGGAGGGCAGAGTCAGTCAGTCTCCATCAAGCCCTGTGAAGAAGAACCATGTAAGGAATCCAGGTGAGCCACGGGCTGGGCCACATGACAGGTAGATTACTAGAAATGGGTTGAATTTAAATGAAAGAGCTAGCTAGTAACGTGCCTGAGGCTAAACAGTATAAAATTAAAAAAAAAAAAACCCACAATAATTTTCCTTCTCTTTGGGATGTAGACAGTTTGGTAACACGAATAAGGATACCATTCTTAGGTTCTGTAGATTACTTGACTAGCATGCTAGCAGTCAGCCTTTCTCACTGATAACTGTCATTTGACTTCTGATACCAGAATAGTTCCATTCATCAGCATTTTGATTTGTTTGTTTGTTTTAAGCTTCTAGGATAGAGACAAATTGAACGTTGGTCTTTTTTTTTGCCATAAGTGGAATATTCTTTATTTTAAAGCTTTCTAATATTTATTACACTTAATTATTCCATCTATGGTTTGACATTTTATAAATCACATTAAAGAAACAGTAAAACTTAAAAAAAAATGTGTTTTGTTAGGCTGTTGAGGCTCTATTTAAGGCTAGGCTCACAACCAAAAATGTAATGCCTTTATCTTAATATATTTTAATTGCCATTAAATTTGTTTAAAAGTATACATTAAATGAATCTTTGGAACTCTAAAATTTCTATAATCTCAATATCGCAAGACACGTGACATACTATAGGTGTTGAAAGTCTGGTTAGTATATAATACTTTGCTCATCATAAATAGTTTATCATTTAAAATGCCCATACTGATGTAAAATCCTAGATTTTGAGTTTCAAAGAACTTCTAAAGGTATTGTATTGCTGTGAATAAAAATCATAGTACGCAGTGGTTATATTGGTTAAAACTAAGATGCCTGGAAATTTTGAATAAAAGAGATATGTGACAAATATTGAACCACGTACAAAATAAAGACTTCCTGCTAATAACTGCTTTTCTGAAGAGTCAAAACACCTGTAATTTATCAACATCATTACTTATTTATTTTATTATTTTTTATTTATATTTCCTAAGTTCTTTAAATAGCGATGTCTTTAAGTTTTTGTGATATATACAGATTCATATACATACTGGCTTCCTGGACCAAAACCTTGTTTATAGTAATACATCAAGGAGGAGATGCACCCCAAGTAAGCCTTATGATAAATTAAGTTTATTAAAGCTATATAATAAATATGTTCATTTCATTAGGTGAAATCATATACAAAGTTGAAAGGGCTTGCTCTTGTCAAGGTTTTTTAAAGTCCAGTTCTTTATACAGTAGACATCAGTGTGACTGGAATGTGCAGAAACACTCACAGATTTCTCCAGGTTGTCACAACAAATGACTTTATATTGTCATTTAGAAGGTAGTATTTAGAAATTATTTACAAAAGTGAACACAGCAATTCTACACCTACCTTCATGCAAATAATAGCCCTTCTGAGAAATACTGAGAGACTTAAGAAAACTTTAGGACTACAGAAATATCTGAAATGATCCTTTTGATAAGATTTATACAAAAAGGAGTATAGTCCATACACCAGGGTGGGAAACTACTGAGGTAGAAAAAAATATTTTTTATATTAGGATTCAGGGGGCCACATATGAGGAAAAAGTAATGAATACTTTCTAAGATATACTCTCATTTGATGTATATATTATATGTTCTTTACTTAAGTTTCATCTGTTTAAAATAATAAGGAAAATGAGATCATTTCATTTTATGGAGAAGAACACAGAAGTCAGAAAAAGGAACAGTTTTCCCAAGTATGTAGTACTCTATTGGAATCTGGAAAAGCCAGATCGGAGACAGATTCCCTGGACTCTACCCTTCATTCCATCAACAGCATCCCACTTAACATTGGGCAACTCTATCTGAGCATTATCAAAGTAAAAAGGCAGAAACCCAAACACTGACTGGGCTGTTTTTTCTTGATGATGTAAAATGAGCTAGAAGTGAACTTGTTCTTATAATGTAAATGTTTTAGAAGCATTGAAATGATTTATATCTCCACAGGAAATATTCTTACCAGGAATGGGTCTTTGTACTTCTATTTTCATGATCTTTTATTTTTTTTTGTTCTCCTTTTATGTGAGTGCATTCATGTTTGTCTACAATGAATACTAAGAATGACATAGTTTTTCTACCAATCCCATAAACACAGTTACTGAAGAATTAGAAATGATTAGCTTCACAGCCATTGAAAATGTACTGTTAAATACTAAGAACTAATTCAGAAATCTGGAAACTCTTATGAACAGCCCATTATTGTAATTGGCTTTTGTGCAATAAACGGAATATGTTCCTTGGGGCTTTGTAGGGAAATGAAATAAATTGAATATAAACTAGATTGCTATTTCTTAAAGTACTTTTAAGTGCTTTGTGTAGTTTAATACTTCATAGATATTTGCCAACATTGTGGCCCCTCCATGTCTCATTCCTTCATTTTTTTTTATTTATGTCTGGTAAACAGAACACTGAAGAAAACTAGAGATGCCCATGTTAAGCAACCACATTGTTACAGAGTCTCTTGAATACTAATTAACACATTGCAATTACTTCTTTAGTTGGATGAATGCAGGCTATTAATGTGTATTAATATGACCATTCAAATGACCCAGTCTTGCAGTTTCAAGGCAATCTAACAAAACTGAATCACTCGTACCCTCAATATATGTTCATGTGACTGTCATCCTATTACTACCAACACTTATTTTATGGACGTGCACTCTGATGGCTGCACAGCGCTTTTCATTTAAACAGCGTAGAGACTTAAAAGTCCCCAGATGTAATTTAGAAATTAGAATGTTTTTGTCACAGTTTTCTAAAAAGAAGTGAAACTTAACTTGAATGAGATAAAAATCAGCCTGGTGATTTAACAAAGGAAAATAATATTTACTTGAGGGTTATTGGAGATGCAATCTGGGACATGTCAAAATAAAGCAGTTTTGAAAATGTGCTCTGAAGTTTCAAAAGGTGGTGGCTGGTTTACAGCTTACACTGCAAAGTGAGTTCTTAGTTACATTTCTTGTAGGTTAAAAATTATTATGGCAATAATTTTACATTTATTTAATTTATATATAATTATTTAATATATAATTAATATATAATATTTATATTATAAATATTATATTTAATATATAATAAATATAATTATTTAATATATTAATTACAATATTTATGGCAATTATCAGCAAAGACTGAACTATGTTTTTGAAAAGATATTTATTGGGCTCAGACTCATAAACCATGTTGTGGGTTGGGAATTTTACAAACTGAAAAAGTCTAGCGGACTTCATTGCATCTTTCATTTTGTTTGGATGGGTCTCTTAAATTCTGTGGCTAGCCTCATGTCTGGGATAACAAGCATATGCCCTGTATGTGTATCTTCTTTTACTACTTTTTATCAGGAAATCTAATAATGACAATTTTCTAAACATAATAATTGTCATTGTCATTGACAGTATTGCTAAAAATTATATAAACAAATGAGAGTAAAAACTACTTTGTGGAGTTGATTTGCAGCACATATTTCAACTTAAAGATTTCAGGGATGTAGAGGTGACTCAGTGGATAAAGTAGTCTCATGATAAGAATGAGGACTAGGGTTTGAATCTGCAGAAGCCAAATAATCTCTGCCAAAATAATGGGGTGACAGATGGCGGAGACACAAATATTCCTGAAACTCATTGACCGGTCAGTGTACACAAATCCATGTGCTTCTCATTTATGAGATACCCTATTCAGGTAAAGAACAATTTGAGGAAAGATTCCCAACATCAAATTCTGTCCATCACACTATCATGCATATGCACACACACTTCAATGATCAAATATGTACACCAGATACATTTATTATAACACATACACACTAAATAAACAAAAATCAATACATACAATATGAAAATTATATTTTAGCTTAGATGTACACAGAAACAGCCTTAATGTTGAAACAGATATCCATAGCAACATGTAGAGAACAACAAAGAAGTATATTCACATGATACAGAATGCAGTTGCTAAGGTAATAAATAAGTGTATCTAAGTCTCCTACATGATTGACTTTAATGTTATTTTTCACTAGTAAACACTTCTTAATGAAGCAAGATCCTACACAGTGTATGCTCTTAAATGTAAATTTAAAAATTTGTTTTAAAAAGACATTTCACAATTATTTTAAAAGGTGTAAATGTGGGTAATATTTCTCAAAAGTTAGTAACACATGTGTTTTTATTATTCTTATTCACTTCCTTTTGTACTCTCTTTTAGTAAATAGTTGATGATTGTCATTGGAAACTTGACAAAAACTTGGCTGAAAAAAATTTTACTGTATGTTTTCTATTGTTATTAAAATGCTCTGCAAAGAAATTGTTAGTAAATGCAAATGCAAAAACTGAAATTATCATATTGAAGCAGATAATTTAGAATGTGCTGTTAAAATTGTCTTCTTCTGAGTCAAATCTTAACATATCATGAAATAAAGAAAGTAGTTTTCCTTAAGGGAAGTCCCATCCTCAATCAGGCATGGGAAGTATTAGTACCTTTACATTTGCACTGAGTTTTGATCAACTTTTTAAAATAAATACCTTAACAATACTTTTAGATTTATTTATTTTATGTATACTACTCTTTTGCCTGTATTTGTATACATGTGACACATGCATTCCAGGTGCACTTGGATTCAGAAAGGGGGCCAGATTCCGTGGAACTAGAGATATATATTGTTGTGACCTTTCTGCTCTGTGGGTACAAGGAACCAACCTAAGTTTCCATGCAGCATCAAGTGATTTTAATCATGGAGTCATTTCTCTTACCCATTTTTTTTTGTGAAAAAAATTTAAAAGGAAGACAGATGACATAATAATAGCCATTTTATGTATAAGCTATCATAAGCTTGAAGCTTATTTAGTATGTTTTCCCAGGAGTCCTTAATCTTAAACTATTTTAAGTATTAGAGGGATTTTAGCATTTTTGCACGCACATGAAAGAATCCAACCATGTGTTGAAACTAGAGTTTTCAGGGCATAATATTAAGTTCTAGGTAGTTACACAGATACCTGCACTGTGAGGTAACGCCATGGCTCTTAAAGTCTCTGTTGGAGAGTAAAAAGCCATTGAGAGATCAGTTAATGTGGGTATAATTTGTATACCCAAGATAAAAGATATAATTAGTTCAAAAGCTCTTCTTTTTTCAACAGTGGTTTCTGACATGAGAGTTTGATTTTTCCTCTTTTTCCTTTAAAGTTTTGACACTTCAGATATTAACTTTCTAGAACACTAAATACCCCCTCAAAGCCCCAGAGAAACACTTTCCTGAATCTAATACCTCCCTAGCTTTTCATTCAGTTCAACTGTTTCTTAGCCCATAGCTATTTGCTTGTTGTATGGCTCCCTATGTAGCAACGAGTATGGGAGGCTATTAAGAATCCAAGCACTTTACAAAGTTGTCTCTCATCACTTTTTTATTTTTTGTCAGAGACAGGATTTTTTGTAATAAAAATTCTTGAGGTATCCTTAACCATCATACAGTAAAGCTGCCATCTTCATATTCCAGAATAGTGATGTTCATGGGAGTAACAGGGCAAAAATAATGGTTAAGACATGAAGAGGCAAGCAGACCAAGCAAGTCAAAAGGTTACAGAGACAAAAAGGAGTGAAAATACATAGGCACTTCACACAGTGTCAGCATGGGGACAATATTTCTGCATTGAAATTTTTAGGAGATTACTGTAAGAATTTTACTGGAACAGGAACAGTGCTGGATTCACTGTAACAAAACTAATGGAAAGAGGAGCTCACCAACTATGAAATTCTTTCATTTTCTATCAGGCTAAAAATTTTTAGGAAAATCCTTGGAAAATGCCCTTCTTTTGATTTCCATTAAGGTACCCATTTTCCTAAAGGTAGAAAACAAATTACCAGATACCAGTTATTGAAGATGAGCCTGGTCTGAATATGACAGGTAAATGGTCAAGAGTGAACATCCCAGGAGGTACTTGGTGTCTTTTCCATCTACTGAAAGTAGCTCTGTGAAAAAAAAGATGACTAGAGACAAATTCCAAAGCTAATTTTCAAATTTTTGTTTATAGATTTATCAGAGCCATGAATTCCTACAGTCTAAACTCTGCTGTCTTCCAACATGCAAACGTATTTTCTAGGAGAAAGGATTAGAGGCCACTGAATACTGGCTGTAATGGTCAATTATTTGAAGGCACCTAAACAGAAACTAAGCCTTCAAGTAGCAGGAGGAGAGGAAAGGGTATAGCCATATCCTAGCAGTAACTCAAAAGTCCTTGCTGGTGGAGATACACATTTTCTTCTGTTTTTATTTTTCTCTGAAGAGCTATTGTTTATACCTCACCAAAATTGGATGAAAATTAAATTGAGTGATCTTCTTATATGTTTATCTCATTATCTTATGTTGAATTCAGCACCCTTATTGGTACGTTTTACCACTGAACAAATTATAAAACCTGTATGTGTAGACAGACATAATACAGTGGTTATGATGAGTGATAATTTAGATACTTACTGAATTTCTATATTGGTGAGTATAACTTGTGAATCCTAAAGAAAGGCTTTTGGAAATAGGCATAGAAATAATTAGGGTCAAAATATGTTAATTTAAAAATCATACTTTTGAATTGATTAGATCTTTTATCTCAGGGTATACAAAGTAATCTATATGATTCTAGCATCTTTATCTATAAGCTGAAAGTAATGTATTTTTAGACAATCACTTCTATTAGAACGTGTTTTATTTTTTACTTGCATAACCAGATGCTGTTAAATACTATCTTGGCTCTTAAAACTGATTCCATGTTACAAATGAAACAAAAGGACAAATTCTACAGGTGCTTATTATCATTCTGTTATTATTAAATCATTTTGAAGATGTCATTAATTATCCATTTAGTCTCTAAAGATAAAATAGAGAAATATTAAAATTCCTCCAACTTCACCATTTTAAGGAATTCCACATTACCACCCAAGGTCTACAGTTGTTTCTTCAGTTTGTTAGTATTGCTTCATGTTCTGCTTTGAATAGAAATGCAATTCATATGTCATTTGCTTTACTTCCTTAAAGACTACAATTTTGCAGTACTTAATATACACATTGAGTTAGGCAACTCTCACAGGTATTTAATTTCAGAATATTTCCTTAACCCAGGATTAATTTCTATCTCCACAAGGGTCACTCTCGTCATTGTTAGTTTAGCGGTCAATTAATGATCAGAAACCATTTCCTTACACCTCTGTATCTACTGACTCTTTTCATGCTAGGACAGACCTCACATCTGGGAATGGTTTCCAGCCCCTACTTTCTGTTTCTGCAAAGTATCAATGTTAATAATAACAAGGGGTCAGAGTCATAGCTTTTAGGCATAGTGCAGGGTTGAGAAGAGGATATGACCAGATAAACTTGTAGTGTGTGCAAAGCTCACTGTCTTTACAGACATGTGTCTGTTTTTCCATTACTCCTTTCATTCAAAGTAAATTCTTTTTTCCTACAGTATTTACTGATTTGAGTTTCTCATCCCTGTATTCCCTATCCCTCTTTTCCTCCAAATCCACCCATTTTATCTCTCAAAGGAAATAACAAGACTTCTAAGAAATAACAACAAAACTTAACAAAATAAAATATAATAAGGAAAAACAAAAACCAATTATATTCAAGTTGGATAACACAAACCTACAGAAGAACAAGAACAAAAGAGACGGCAGACGAATCAGAGAACCACTTGTTAACAAACTCAAGATTCCTATAAAAACAGTAAATTGAAGATTAAAATATATACACAGAGGACCTGGTGTAGACCCATGTAAGCCTTGTACTTGCTGCTGCGTTCAATAAGAGTTTATATGTGCTTTGCTTAGATGATTTAGAGGACCTTGTTCTCCTGGTGCCTTTTATCACCTCTGTTTCTTAGTATTTCCTATTCCTCTTCCTTGAGGTTCCCTGAGCTCTGTAGAGAGAAATTTTATGAAGAATACCCACTGAGAGCTGTGCATTCCTGAAGTCTCTGTGTGCCTAATGTCTGACTGTGGGTCTCTGCTCCTGCCTGTTACTTCTTTGATGATCAAAGAAGGCACTGATCTTTGAGTATAGCAAAATATTATTAAGAGTCATTTATTGTTATATTTTATTTAAAGACCAGTAGTATTTGATTGTACTTTAAGTTTCTGAATTATCTAGTCTCTGATTCTTGTTTCCCCAAGCAGTGTTGAGTATGAGTTCTGTCTTAAGATTTAGCCTTAAGTCAAATCAGACTTTGGTTAGTTATCTCCATAATGTTGTGCCATGTGGTGATCTATTACATATTTAATAAAACCTGGAATATCAAGAGATCAACACACAGTCAAACTAGGCAAAGATAGATTTGGGCGTTCCAGTGATAACAAAGCAGTGGATCTTTGAGGTTCTGGATCTCTGTGAGTACAAGGCCAAAGAGCTGGGCTTCAATGGCATACACCTTTAATCCCAGCACTGGGAGAGCCAGGAGTGGTGAAATATGCCTTTAATCTTATAACTCTAGAGACAGAGATCTTTCTGAGTTTCTATGAGTTCAAGGCTGACTACTAAATGGAGTAGCTCACACCTTTAATCCTAACCTGGATGGGATACAGCTGGGGCAAAGAGGGTATTTAAGCCAGGGTTGGGAAAACAGCATCAATTAGAAGCAACCAGGAGGGAAGCTGAGGAAGCTAGAAGATAGCTGGGTGAGTTTTGACTGTATTGTTTCCATTCTCTGATATTTCAGCCTTTCTTTGACATCTGGCTCTGAGTTTCTTTCATTAAAACCAGAATTCATGCAACAGTGTCATTATTGTCTTAGCGTATTTTCTAGGCAGGACAACATTGTAGATCAGTCGTTTCATGGTTGGGTTAGTGTTTATGCTTCTCTTTTGGTAGCCTGAAGAGTACCTTCCTTTACTTAAGATACTAAGAGGTGGGGGTGAAGATTCTATGCAGGCACTAGATTGACCTCAATAAAATGTGTGAGTTTTTTTTTTTTCCAGCAATAGCACCTACCAGTGACTATGTCAGAGAAGAAGCAGATAGAAATTTACTTCAGGGGATTAGCATACCAGTAAATAAGACCCAGATCAGTAAATCTCAGACAGGCAAGATTCTGAGACCACAAACTGCAAAGTGTCTTTGTTTCTACTGTGCCTTTACATATTAAACACTGTCAACTTTCTCTTGTATCTGGCATGTCGTGAATGGTTATGGGGATATTCCCTACTGCTTGTAATATAGTTCGTTCATCTAATAGAAAAATTCTGCCCTACTGTGCATTTCTACCTTATATTATTACGAAGATGATTTTTGTCTTAAGCTATTCAGTCTAAGTGACAATAATGTTAATTTAAATAAGATTTTGATGAAAATATACAGAAGTGTCACATAGCTAGAATACATGAGTTTCTACTGAGAAACAGTGTAGAATTTAAGTTAATAGTTAAGAAAAACAATTGAGTCAGTATCCTAGCTAGGTTAAATTCTTTTAATCTTAATGTTGGGAGGTGTTTTCACAGGTTTTGGAGGGCATAATAGCTGAAACAAAGCTTTGAAAATAACTTAAAGGTAAACTAATAGGTTTTTGTGAAATATGTTTGAGGTACAAAACCCAAGAAGACAATCTAAAGTCTTAGAAAAGCACAGAGTTGAATGTGGAACTCTTTAAGGCCAGGGAACAAGACCAAAGCAGCCCAATTATCAGCAGCTAGCATGCCTTTCTTTCTAGGATTGGTTGATGAACAAAGGTGATGATTAATTCCTTATACCTACTTCTGTCCTCAATCTTATAATACAAAAACTATTGATAAGTAGATATGTACCCTAATTATTTAAAGTAGAGCTGATGTTCTTTTTATACATAAAAAATTTAGATTTGTGATTCCATTAAAGGTTTCTAATAACATTAATGTTCAAGATTAGTAATAAAGTGATTGGTTCTTTCAAATTGCAAAATGAAGCCTGCCAGTAAGAAAATATGTTGCTTGTTTATACGATACACTGTTAATGTATTAAAAGTTGCTTGGGTCTGAATGCATGTGGATTCTTGGGATAATGTTTTTGACCTGTAATATATAAAATGTTTAATTGTGTAAGGAATATGAAAACCATGCTTTTTTAAAAACCTGTATTCATTTTAAGCATTCATGTGAAAAACAGAATGTAACCACATTGTAACTTTTATATTGCCTGGAAGATTTTGCTTTGGTATATAAGCTTTAAGGGAAAGAGTAAAGATAGAGTAAAAGGGTTAGAAGAAAAACATAAAGAATGTGAAAGTTACAAGGAAAACATTTGGAATAAAGATAGAGTGAGAAAGAAAACCTCAGGAATGGGAAAATAAGAAAGAATATAAATAAAGCTAGAAGGAAAGCATCATGAGAGACAGAAGGAACATTTCTGGATAGAGGTAGGGAAAGAAAACAGAAAATGCAGGATCAAAGTACAAAAATACAAAGAAATTGTCTGAAGAAAATCATCAAGCGAGTATGTGAGTTTCTTTTTCCTTTTGCTCCTCCAAAGTGAAAAGTTATAGTATGCTCCGACACCATGAATTTTCCTTGAGCCCTGTGGTGTTGGTGTCTGGCCTGCAGGCAGCGAAATGCACTTTGCTCTCAGTTTGGGGAGAGCTTTTGTCTTGGCAATAGCCTGGGTTGTTTGCAGTTCTTCTTAGGACCTTCTTAGCCAACAGCTCAATTGGATGTAAGCATGTCCTAGTACTAAAAACTTAGTTTGGTGAGAAGTGATGGCGAGTGTTATTTTCTCCTTTATTATTGGAGACTTCATAGCTATGGCATTAATACATTTGAGAAAGTTCTCACTGCATTAAATTTCTATAAATCACTCAAAATTCCCTTTATTATAGTGGTCTCTGCTGTCAGTCCCTCTGTCAACTGAATCTCCCTTCCTCTCCCCCATCTTATTCTCTCATTGTCATGTCCTTCCCCCTGATTCCCCATAAAATCTATACTTTGTGCACCTCACCAGGAGATATAGAATTATCCCTAGTCTTTCTTCTATACTTAACCTGTATAGGTATACAGATTATAGTTTGCTTATGATTCAGTCATTGCTAACATCTGCCAAAAAGTGATTATGTATTTATTTTTCTTTCTGGATCTGGGTTACTTCACTCAGAATGTTTTTTTTTTCTAGTTTTATCCATTTGCCTGTACATGTAATGATTTTTAGTAGCTAAGTAATATTCAACTGTATAAAAATTCCACATGTTCTTTGTCTATTCTTCTGTTGTGAGGCTCTAGGTTGTTTCTAATTTCTGCCTATTATATATAGAGTAGCCATGAACATGGCTGAGTAAGAGTCCTTTTGAAGGGATGGTCCATCATTTGGGCATATGCTGAAGAGTGGTATAGCTAGATCTTGAGCTAGATCAAATCCCTTCTTTTTGAATAACCTCCACACACTGATTTCCATAGTGGTTGTAACACTTTGTATTCTCATCAACAATAGATCGGTGGTTTTTTTTAATCATTTTCTACACTCTCACTAGGATGAAATGACTCTTGTGTTATTGATCCTTACTTATCTGACAGATGTAAGATAGAATCTCAAAGTTGTTTTGGTTTGCATCTTTCTGATATTAAGGGTGTTAAACATTTCTTTTAATGTTCCATGGACATTTGTGTTTTCTATATTGGGAATCTCTTTTTAGATAAGTTCTACAGTTTTTAAGTGGACCATTTGGTCTTTTTAATATCAATTTTTTTATATATTTTAACTATTAGTACTCTATTGGATGTGAAATTGTTAAAAAAAATTCTCTTTTTGTAGGCTGCTGCTTTGTCTGAATGACAATATCCTTTGCCTTATAAAAGTATCTCAGACCTAGTCTTTGGTGAGCACTAGCACATTAGGTGAATTACCCTCCTCTCAACTAGTTGGCCAGGTCACCTAGGACAACCCCTAAGTCTTGGCAACAGGGCACAAAATGTGCCTCCTAAACCAATCACAGCTTCAGCTGCAGGTAAGCAAGTGGGATCCCTGAGGGTAAGCCTGAATATTACCAACCTTCATTAGATCCTCTATCCCATAAACCTCATTCCATGTTCCAAACTCAACTCACACCCTCAACTTCATTTTCTTCTTGAGACTCAGCCTTTGGAGAGCTCCATCACAAGAGCTATGCCCTGATATACAGCTTATAGAGAGCTCCATCAGAGCTACAACTGCAGATCTTAACTGTTCCTGGAGACACAGACTCTTCAATTTCTGCTAGAGTTAGATTTGCACCAAGATCACCTAGTAGACCAGGAACAGCTTCCTGAAACACAAACAAGGCTTGCATTGTTTGTAGAAAGAAATGAGTAGACATTAGTGCAAAAATATATTCAACAACATAAAGAACAATATGGCACTACTAGAATCTAGTGATTCTAAAACAGGGAGATCTGAATATACTAATATAGAAGAAGTAGAGGGAAATGACCCTTAAAATATCTTTATAAGGATGATAAAAGCCTTTAAAGAGGAAATTAAAGAAGAAACAAAACACTTGTTAAAGAAATAAAGGAAAAAAACAAGCAAAAATTTGTAAAAAACCAATAAAACATTTAAATAAAGATTAGAGAACCAAAACCAAACAAAACAATCAAACCAGTGAAAGAAACAGTGCAAGATTTAAAATCTAAAATCAAAGCAATAAAGAAAAAAACAAACCAAGGGAATGTGGGAAATGGAACATCAGAATTAACAAACAGGACCTGTACATGCAAACATAACCAACAAAATGTAAGAGATGAAAGAGAGAATTCCTAGTGTGGATAATACAGTAAGAGGAAATGAATTTATCAGTCTAAAAAACCTGTAAAATAAAAAAATAATCAAACCTAAAACATCCAGAGAAATCTCAAATACCATGAAATAATAAAACCTAAAAGTAATAGGAATAGAAAAAGGAGAATACCAATTCAAAGGCAAAGAAAATATATCCAATATCCATAGAAGAAAACTTTCCCAAATTAAAAGAGAAAATGCCTATAAAGACACAAGAAGCTTACAGAACACCAAATAGCATTCCTCCCAAAGTCTGCTTGCCACATAATAATCAAAACAATAAGCATACAGAATAAAAAAAGAATTTTAAGAGTCACAAAAAGGTCAAGTAACTTATAAAGGCAGACCTATCAGAATAATATGACTTTTCAATAGAGACTATAAAAGCTAGAAGATCCTAGACAGATGCTATGAGGACGCTAAGAGACCATGGTTGCCAGCACAGATTACTATATCCAGGAAAATCTGCAATCACCATAGACAGAGGAAACAAGATATTCCATGACAAAATCACATTAAAGAAATACCTATCCTCAAATCCAGCTTTACATAGATCACTAGAAGAAAAACTCCAAGCTAAAGAAGATATAGATACACCCACAAAATCACAAGAAATAGATAATCTTATAGAAATAATCCCCAAAGAAGGGCAATAAACACACACTACCACCAAAAATAACAGAACTTAACAGTAAATGGTTAGTAATATCCCTTAATATTAATCGACTCAATTCACCTATAAAATGACACAACCTAACACAATGGTTATGAAAATATGATCCATCCTTCTTCTGCATATAAGAAACAAATGGCAACTTAAGGACAGACACTACCTCAAAGTAAAGAGTTGAGAAAAGAATTTCTAATCAAACAAACAGAAGAAGCAAGCTGGTGTAGCTAATCTATTATCTCCCTCATAAACTAAATGGAGAGAAACTGAAAGCAATCTCACTAAAAGAAGGAACATGACAAGGCTGTTAAGGCTGTTCACTCTCTCCATATTCATTCATTATCTTCAAGCAATAGTAGAGAGGGTACCAAAACAGGACTTCCGCTATAATCAAACAGATAACCACCCTAATTGTCACTATAGAACCTTATCCAGCAACTGACAGTAGCAGATACAGAGATCCACAGCTAATCGTTGGGTTGAGCTCTGTATCCTGCTGAAGACAGGAAGGAGAGAGTATATGAATAAAGGGATTAGGATCACAAAGAGTCAACTCACAGAGAAGGCTGACTTGAGCAATTTGTAACTCACTGATTCTGAAATGATAGGTGAAGAACCTTCATGGCAAGGAACTAAACGCTCAAAATAGATGACAGTCAAATGGCATGGGCAGTTTGTGGAGCCTTTTGCACTCATATCAGAGTTTATCCCTGGTGCATGAACTGGCTTCTTGAGGCCATTTCCTACAGAGGAATCCTTTTTTTTTTTAAAATTATGAATAAAGTCCTATTTTTATCCATGTATCCCTTGTTCACACTCCCTTCCTCCTCCCGCCTCACCCAGTCTGTCACTCTTCTCCCCATCACTTTATCTCCTCCCCAGCAAGGGAAGGAGGTCCCAAGGTCCCAATGTCCCAATATGGCTTAGTTCATCATCCACTCCAGGCAGGTCCTCTTTGCTCACCCCAACATCAAGACTAGGCACTGGAGGGCTCCAAGGTGCCTGTCCAAGGTGTTTCAGATGCCAAGCTGTTCAGTGGTTGTGGTTTACAGCTTGGACATGCTTTGCTTTTTGTTTAAAGTCCACTAATGAGTAAATACATCCCCTGCTTCTCTTTCTGGGTTATACCTTGCTCAGGAGGATATTCTCCAAATCCATCCATTTGCCTGCAATGGAAGCAGCAAATAGATCAAAGATCTTAATATAAAATATGAAATGTAGAAACTTAAAGAGGAAAACATTTCAACCTCTATGTTTAGCCAAATACCTTCTAAAAAGGACTCTAAGAGTATAATTTAAAAGATTTCAAAAATTTAAAAAAAAATGACTACATGAAAGTAAAATTATTAAGACAACAAAGAAGACCAAAAGGAAAAAAAAACATTAAACTTCATAAGTAAATAAAACTTAGAAATATAAAATCAGGCAAGAAGTAAATATCTAGGATGTTTAAAGTATTAAAAGAACAAAAAAATCAAGAAACAAGAAAGATCAAGATCATTGACTTAGCAAATGGATAATGAATTCAAGATACAGCTCTTAAAAATAATAATAGCAAATATATATTTAGAAAATGTTCAAAATTACTAGCTACAAGAAATGTAAATTAAAACTACTTTAGTATCCCATTCTACCTCAGTCAAAATTGCTACTATCTAAAACAAAAGGAAATAAGCAACAATAAAATAATGGAAATAAATGCTAAGAAGAATGTAGTAAAATAAAAATATTAGTACACTGTGAATGAGAGCATCAACTGGTGTAGCCGTTATGTACATTAGTGCAGAAATTTCTCATAAAACTATTACCTGAATTTCCATGTCACTCAGCTCTAACACTCCCAGGTGAATACAGAAAAGATTCCAAGTCAGCATATCATAGAGACCCCTGTAAACCTATGGTAATTGCTTCATTATTCACACAGCAAACTTAAATGTCCATAACAGGTGAATGGATAAAGATATATGGTATTGATTTTTCTGATTTGCAGAAAAATGAATGGACCTGGAGAACATTATGTTAAGTGAAATAAATCTGACTCAGAAAGACAAA
Source organism: Sigmodon hispidus (assembly GCA_004025045.1). Taxonomy (NCBI): domain Eukaryota; kingdom Metazoa; phylum Chordata; class Mammalia; order Rodentia; family Cricetidae; genus Sigmodon; species Sigmodon hispidus. The sequence continues at coordinate 70,196 of PVIH01003179.1, read as the reverse complement.
GCTGTGTGGTTTGTCTCCTATATGCAGTCTTGGTTTATTCCCCAGCACTCTCTTTGTGTGTTTGTGTCTGTGCTTAAAAGCATAATTAACTATCCTTCTTCCATTTTTGTCCCAGAGAGAATTAGTTTTGATTATTATGATTAAAATCATTTTATTATGTATGTGCATATGCATATTTGCATGATCATATTTTTATTACATTGTATACATAAATATTTAGAATAATTTTTTCTCATAATATATATTTTATAATTACATATTGTCTTGGTAGGACTGTATGCTGATTACTTATTTGTAATGACTACAAAACTGTCCATAGAATTATTTTATCTATAAAAATTTATTCAGGTAATTTCAGATTACTCATTCTTACAAGAAAGTAATGTTGAGAATCCTTGGGAATGGATCTTTAAGAATCTTACAATGGGTTCTATAAGTAGAATTACTTGGTAATCCTCTGAGAGCCAATGATCTAAACTTTTAAATTTAGTACAGTCTAATAACAACTTCATAAAATTGTATCTAAGGATAGAAACTATGTTGCCATTGCTACTTAATCCACTTATACTCTAATATTATAATAATATTTTTATTTTAAAAATGTTCTTTTGACACAAGTGACTATTGTCAATGGATATAAGATTTTTAGGAATTTATCCAGGTATTCTCTTTACTTTAGAACATTTCTTTAAATGTATGGCATCAGTTTTGGTATGTAATTCTCTAAGTTTTGACATGTGCATGTAAGTTCTGCTATAATCAGAATACAAACCAGAACACACTCAAAAAACGTCCTCTAGTCCTTATGGTTTGTTCACTTACTCTTCCTAATTAATCCATAACAACAATTTTATCTCTTCTAGCTTCAAGTCTTCTCTTTCCAAAATGCCAGTCAAAAAGTATTATATATTATCTAACACTTGAATTTAGGCCTTCTGTTCAACTTAAAATATTTGAGGATCCCTAATGGGTTTGCACATATATAAATTATTCTTCTTTTCTATTATTGATGATTATAAAGAATGCTGCTTTAAAAAATTTCATGCCAAATTTTAAAAGTGGTTGTCATTTTTTTCTTTTCTTTTTTAAATGTCAAGTAGCAATGAGGAATAGGAGGAGTTGTCTGAAATTTAAGCACATGTGTCTACGTTTGTGACCCTTTCATTCTCAGTTATAGATGCAGATCTACATGACCTACATCCTCACTAGCAGCTTTTCTTTTCTGTTATTTAATAAGATACATCCCTGTGGTTGCTATCACTGTTGATGTTCTTGTGGCCTTTCCATTAGGACAGTGATATATGGACAAGGGTCACATTTGCATTTGCCTAATTATTATAGTTATTTTTATGTACTATGTTTGATCCATTATTCTTGTTTTCTCAAATATTTGATTAATATGTTAATATTTTAGTTTGGTTTTTTGTCATACTATAATTGAACTTCAGAGATTCTATGAGAAATATTTCATAAAATACATCATTTTTGCATTTTTATTAGACTAAGGCTTTTTTGAAGCTCCTTATGTTTTTTTCTTTTTTCTTTTCTTTTATTATTATGAACAAAGAAGTCACACTTTCTATCCTTGTATATCCTTATTCAAGGTCTCTTCCCCCTCCCACCACATCAGGTCATTCTCTCTTCTCTACAATTCTCCATCCCTTCCCTGGGCAGGCAGCAGACAGTCCCAAGGTCCCACTGTCCCTACTTATGTTTTTTAATGAATTATTTTTTTTACTAATTATTTTTTGTTTTAGATTATGCTTTTGAGAACACAGAATAATGGTGCCCAAAGATGGCCATGACCTAATCCCAGCAACCTATTAATGTATTACTTGCTGATATAATTGATGTAGGATTTTGAGGTAGCAGATTTGGCTTGGAGTATTCTGGAGGGTTTAGAAAAAATGTATTTCACATTCAGATGCCATTTTCATAGCTGTGCTGTATGGAACCAAAGGTGAATATGCGAGAATAACCAGAGAAAAATGATACTGTAGGTTTTATTAGATGACAGAAAAGACCATAGTAATTGGTTGCACATAGCCTCAGGTACTAAAATGGTCAAGGAACCAGAATCCCAGAGATCAACAATGCCCTCAGCTAAGGCTAATTAGACCCATAACAGAGAATTAAATAACTCAATATATGAGTTACATGATTACCTGCTAACAAATGTGTGATGTTTAAAACCACCAGCTTTCTGACAATTGGATATGGTATAAGTAGGAAGTTCATATACATATTAAGTCATTATGATTTTTATATCATAGTACATGTTCAACATAGACTTTGTTGTGACAAGGTAATTTTTAACTTTTATAGAATAAACAAATATTAATTAACTAATTTGAAAAATTGCTAATGTTCTGGGTTTAGTTCTGAAATATAAGAATGATGCTTCCTTAGCTCATTTAAAACTTGAGTTATAATAACATAATCCATATGTAAAAGTTGCCTACAAAGTTGTCTGCTACAAAATGACTGTAAAGGGTTGCTTAGTAGAAATTTATGGTGCCATAGTGCATTCATGGGCATTAGCTGTGACCTACTGTGCTTTCTTTATCTGTATCTGAGTCCAACCTGGCTTGAGAAGCTTTAGATTTTATTTTTTATGTTTCATGTATTTCACATAAAAGAGAAGTTTTATTACTGTGTGGATTTTTTTTGTCTATTCTTTTTTTTGGTATGACAATCTCTTTTATTATTATGAATGAAGTCCTATCTTTTATCCCTGCAAATCCTTGTTCAAGCTCCCTTCCTCCTCCTGCCCCTCCAGTCACTCTCTCTTCTCCACATCTCCCCATCTCCTCCCCAGCAAGGGCAGGAGGTCCCAAGGTCCCAATATGGCTTAGTTCAGCATCCACTCCTGGCAGATCCAGTTTCCTCACCCAAACATTAAGACTGAGTCAGATGATCCTCTAGAGGGAATGGGCTCCAAGGTGTCAGTCCAAGGTGTTTCAGATCCCAAGTTGTTCAGTGGTTGTGGTTTGCAGCTTGGGCATGTTTTGTTACTTTTTTGTTTAGAGTCCACTAATGAGTGAGCACATACCCTGCTTATCTTTCTGGGTTTGTGATACCTTTGATAATGATTTTCAAAAAACATGAAGAAAGTGGATAACTTTTAAAAGTCATTTTTTACATATACTATTTTGTTCTCCCATTTATTATTTTACAATATGACTAAACATGTAATAAGCATCTGTACTCTGGAATCTTTAAAAATCATTCATTGAAGAGATGTGGGAAGACCCTCAATGTCCAAACCTGATTTCTTAGCTAAGAAAACTGTTGTGATGATGAACTTAGCATCTTGCGAATTATAAGTAGCAGAATTGGGATATGAAATTAATTTTTGAGAGCATGTTCACTTGGTTTGTGCAGAAAATCATTCTTTTTATGAACTGCATTTAGAAAGATTGGTGAAGAAAACTGGCTTCCTCGTTACATGTCCTTTCGGCACTATGATATATGACCTTTATTGTACATCTATAATGTATTGTGAAGCACTCTACTTCTCTCCTATCAACTAAATAATTTGCAGAATATTCTTGTGTAAAAATATTATCGTTCCTATTTTATAAATGGCGAGAAAATAAGTAAGTTTTCAATTTACAAACCAAGTAGTATATGTTAGTTTTTTGCACGTGTCGCGTGAATAGAATCTCAACATCGGAAGTACCACAGGAGAGTTTATTACAGCAGCAGAGATAGGGGCAGAAGGAATCAGAGAGAGAAGGGGAAGGGCGGGCACTCGTGTGAGCCCTTTCTTTAAAAAAGGTGGATGAGCCCATGTTTGGATCGCCACACCCAGGGACATGATTGACACTGTTATATTTCAGGTGAATGCAAGCTTTAGAAATCCTTACAGTATATCTCAGATTTGCAATGAAAAAGAAAATGGTGTCCAAGTCCTTAGCTATTAAACATTTCATTAGAGTAGTCAATAGATATTGAGAAGAGGATCTGAGGAAAATGTCTGCAGTTACAGACAGATGCAATTGCTGTCAAGACTAACAGAGGGGAGTTTCAAATGTTGACTTCCATCTGAGAAGGAACAAGTACTCTTTCATCTAATCAAACACACTTTTTGATTTCTGTATAAAGGAAGACACAACAATGAATGTTTGGAAAATTTACTTTCAGAACAGAAACCTCCAGAGAGTAAAGAACAAAGTGTAGAAAATTGAGGGACTGAAATGGTTACTCAGCAGTTGGGAGCAAGTACTACTCTTGAAGAAGACTCAGGTACATTTCCCAGCATCCGTGTCAGGAGATTTCCAACTGCCTGTAATTCAAGCTCTAGGGGATCTGACACCTCTTCTGGCTTCTGTGGGTCACATGTACTCTATATACATTGGCCTCTGTGTACTCACATGTACATATTCATACATAGATACACAAGTAATTAAAGTGCTAAAATTAAATCTTAAAAAAATAGACACAAGCATACATTCACACCGAACACTATTCAAGTTACCATTCATTCTTATGTACCTGCATAGCAGTAACAATAAAGCCCTGGCTTATATAACTGATTCAGGTTACCTAACAACCATGTTTGTTTTAGTTTTTAAAATTCATGCATCTAGAAGTTACTCATGTTTATATGAAACTTAATATTTATATCTTTCTGCAGAAATGAGTATACCCAGGAAGTCCAGGACAAATACAAATAATAGAATAGAAGGGTCCCAAATTTATAGGGTAAAATTTCTAAGCTTTTCCACAGACATGAATGGATATTATTGAAAGTTCCCATTAAATAACTTTGCTATGGAAAATCTAAATATAATAAAAATACAGATGTGCAGAAAAGTATCTTGAAGAAGCATGACTCTTTCATGGATTTAGTTTTTTTTTTTTTATAGCATCACATTACTCCTCAGAGTAGAACGTGTATCATGCTGATTTGTGTTTAACAAACTGTAAGATGAGGGTGTTCTATTTGTTTGAATTTTCCTCAATGCATCAAGTTGTATAACTACCTCATTAAAGCCATTTTGGTCATGTGTTTACAATATTTTTGCTTTCTCTTCCACATAAATCCGAGATCCTTGGGGAGGGAGATGTATAATGAAGACATCCAATTTAGGACCAAGTTTTCCAAAGTCTCTCACTCTCTGCATGTTGTTCATTTGTGGTTCTTTATATTTATTTCCATTCATTGTTTTTTTTTAAAAAAAATACATTGATCGGTGTTAAATTGAGAAACTGATCTACAGGTATAGCAATATGTCTGTTACTAAGAGTAGTTTTTTGGGTATGGTTCTTTAGCAGAAATTCATTAAGGTTTACCCCAGTTCAATAGCCTATTTATTTTCAGATTATTGTCCACATTAACAATGTCAGGTGTGGTTTCATTTCATGAAGTAGTCCTTAAATCTAACAAAATTCAATGACACTCAATGCCACTGATGCTACAGTATATCTTACAAGTAAGTCACTTTTGTTAGTAGCAGGGTTTGTAGTTGGGAGATACTGACGATTACATTTCTTCTCCGGTAGCTTACAGAGTACCTTCCAGGAAAATGAACAATCATCACTAGGAGTGAATCTTCTAGCTGGACATCAGCTTGACTCCTCCATTTTGATGATATAAGCAAGTGTTCAGCAAATGGCTTTACTATTAGTTGTGTAGAGTACCCGATAAACTGGGCAATAGTCTGTGATGTTTGGAAGAGGTGTCATTAGAAATTCTCTAGCTAATGAGCCGACCAGATGTATCCCATGTCTGTCAGGGTAACTTTTACTTGGTATGTCTAGTTGGGGCAGTCTCTTCCAAATTATATGGCAATTCTATAAAAATTTCTGCTTGTGTGTATATATTTTATGAAGACTAAGTAGCTGTCTCTATTTTTTAAAAAGACCATTAGTGTTGTCATTCCCCACACATCCTTCTCCCTTGCCTCCTATTGTAGTTTTCTACCTATGTTACCATAGCACAATATTCCAGTCCATCTTCCCTGGAGATATTCTCTCGTTTAGTCTCTTCAATGGCACCTAACTTCTGTGGTTATACATATTATAGTATCAATTGAAACAATGATTAACATCTATGTATAAGAAAAATATTTAATGTATTTTGAAAACTGAAAACCATCTGGTGCTTATAACTACATGGAGTATTCAAAAGTGAAGCACAAATATCTGAGAAACATTTAAGGAAGTGTTCAATCACCTTAGTCATCAGAGAAATGCAAATTAAAACTACTTTAATATTTCATCTTACCTCAGTCAGAATGGCCAAGATCAATATGACAAATGAAGGTAAGAATGTGGAGGAAGAAGATCACTTGTTTATTGCTGGTAGGAGCATAAACTGATACAACTGCTTATAGAAATCAGTGCAGTGGTTCCCTGAGGAAGCTGAGATTCATTATACATCAAGATCCTGGTATATGGCACTTGGGCCTATCCCAAAGGGACTCTATATCTCACTAGAGAGAAGCATGTTCATTGCTGCTCTATTCATAATACGCAGAAATTGGAAACAGTCTAGATGACTGGTGAATACATAATGAAATTGTATTACAATTGCACAGTGAAATAAACCAGATGTTAATAAAAATGAAACATTTAGGTAAATGAATGGAACTAGTTACAATGAACATGAGTAATGTAACACAATACCCCAAAGACAAATATTGCTACCTTTTCTTTGAAGTTATTTGTCAGTTTTAAAAATCATTTATTCCAATATTAAATTATGGTATATTATGTAGTTAAGATTTTTCTTTGGGCACCAACCAGCTCCCAAGTATAAACATGGAGACTTACTGTTAATTATGAATTCTTATCTTTATATTAGGCTTGTCTCACTAGCTCTTTTAACTTAATTTAACCAGTTTCAACTGATCTACATTTTGCCTCACGGCCTTTTACATTTCTTTCATTTTGTATGTCCTACTTTTCTACTTTCTCAGTGTCTGTCGTGTGGCCCCTGATTCTCTTTGTCTTTCTCTCCCTGAACCTAAAATCTTCCTCCTACTTACTCAGCCTGTCTGGAAGTACTGCCTAAATCTTCTTTCAATTAACCATTCAGCTATTTTTTAGATGAATCAGATGCCTTAGGGAGGCAAGGTCAAACAGCAACACATCTTTACACAGTTAAACAAATGCAATACATCTTTACATAATTAAACAAACATTCTGTAAATTAAACAAATATAACATACTTTTACATAGTTAAATATTCTGCAATAATATTATGATCACAAACACATCATAATTTATATATGTGTATATGTGTACTGCTCACACAGCTACATATTCTATCTTGAAATTTAAAATTGCTTCTGGAATAAAATGATATTTAGTAAGCTGATAACAGATGATAATTGATAGTACTTCAGTATTGAAGAAGCATTAAAGATGGGAATACAACCACAAAATTTAAGAGGTAAATGCTTGCCTAAGTATGTAAAGACTATTGATTCTACAAGCTATGAAACTAAGAACTAAGATTGCAACATATATATATATATATATATATATACAAAGATACCACCTTTAAAAATATGACAAAATAATTTTATTCCTCATTTCTTCCCATACAAGTCACTTCATCCCCAGCAACAAAGAGCTTATACTAACTAGAAAATGGAATCATCATCCTTCCTTACATGGCTGAGTGCTTCACAGGCTTTCAAAGATTTAGCCTACACTCTTATCTTATCTCTGAATGCATGGTCAGTGATATGCACTGAGTTGTGAGAGTAGTTTTTTAGAGGGAAAGAAGGAGAAAAGCAGACAGAGTAAATTCTGCTTGAATATGTTGATTTTTAGGATGCCTTATGTGGAATCCAAAAAGGAATTACAATAAGATGTGTATCCTGTGTATGCTGTGTATACTTACTTCTGAATTACTAGAAAATAATATAAATCTCCTAAATTTTGAAACATCCTTGTACTTATATCAATCCATTAGATTCTCCATTGTCTTTATTGTTCTATCAAAATTTCTCTTAGCATATCATCTACTTCTTATTGATTAAACCCAGTATTTTATTTAAATTATAATCATGTTTTCATACAGTATGAGATATCTATTCTCTATAAAAAACACTTCAGCTTTAAGACATTTCAATCTTACTTAAAATACCATTTATACTGTGTGCCTATGATATTTATGGTGTGTATACTTTATATGCATTTATGTACAATGAGTGTATATTATGTATGCCCCACACCACATAGTCCTTCTGATATATTCATAGACTTTCCATCCATATTAATATTAATCTGTATTGCACTAGTATAGATAGTCTCCTAGCTAAAAGACCCAATATAATGTTATTGTTTATAGCACATCTATTATCTTAAGTATTATTACGAACAACTTAGAGATTATAAAACAACATTGGAGTGCACATTCTAGTTACACGTGACTACTGTGTAATGTGTGAATTTATATGAAGACTTATGCTCACTGATTTTAATGTCTGCTTGGAGTTTTGGATGCAATCTTCCACAGATACCATGATATCTGTACACAATTCTTTACCAGTCACAGACGCCACTCTCTTCACCATCTAAAATGAAAATACTCGATGTAATTTTATTCATCCTTGAGGGTCTTCATGTGTTTTATAATCTGATAATACCTCAATAGCTCTTTTAAATTAAGAGGTATTTCCCCAAAGCCAATGACATTTCTTAAATATTCACATTCTATAGAGAGCTAATGATCTTTGGTTTATCCCCCTGGGCAATTTATACAAATTTGGTTATATGTATGAATACAGTCCTTTCATATCCAAGCAATAAAACAGAGAAAAAAGTTTTCTCTCATTTTATTCTTACTGAATTTTATTACCAGAAACAGGGCAGATGAGACATTATGTCTATACTGCTTTTTCAAACATATTAAAGGACTTTATAAGATTTAGAACTCTTTCAATGCATAAATATATTCACCATGAGGTGAAAAGCTACTGTGGCCAAAATCAAAAAGTTATAGAAAGCTAAAAAAAAAAAAAAAAAAAGGGAGGGACTGCAACTAGGGCATAGGGTTGTCTGCCACATGACCACAGTGTGTGATTCTCATTGCTCATGTGTATACTGGGGAATCTCTGCAGTGTAAGAACTGGATTTTACTCAGGTGTTACTAAGAAGCTGAGGCAAAGGTAGTTCACTTGTGATGAAAACCATAAGGGAAATTTTATTCATTGTGCTCTTGCAGCTTTCAACTCAGTATCTTGTATACTTCTCTATACAAGAGCCAAATGGTTCATAGCATATAGTGTATGTTAGATATTGTATTGACTAGATCACATGAATTATTATATTTGTTATAACACTGAGAAAGACACTACTACTATTTTTATTTAAATACGATAAATGTGAGTTATAAAATAGTTAAGTCACTAGCTCAGGGCTGTATAAAAAAGAAATAGACCAGAAGTCAAGCTAACTTGATGTAATATTTTTTTTTTATTTTCATTATTATATCCAGCCAGATGAAAGACTAATGAGCATCTGTATAACTCCTGTTTATGGTCAACCTTAAGAATATGTGCTTTTCTTGCTTACTTAGTTTGTACAAGCACTGTTATTCTGTGTGTTTAGTTGTTTTGCTTTTTATCAAGTTGTATATTTCTTCAGAGTGATTTAAGACTATATTTCAGATGTGGGAGTAAATTTAAATACTTGGACATAAGCAATAGCTGTTATTAACAATACTGGTTCCAAATTAAGAATGCATTTCCAATTATCCCAATATTCAGAAGTATCCTCAGGAGTATATTTTATAGGATTTTTGGATTAGATTAAAAAGTTCTGATATTACATTAGAGATTTATGTCTCCCTAATGTCTTTTAAAACAGAACTATTTCTTCCCCTTCACCTTCGTCTCACAATACTGACTTTTTGAAACTTCTAGGTTGGTTTTCTTGTTGAATTTCCCACCTTCTGAATTTGTCTCATTTTCTCCTGGTGGTGTGTAAATGGTGCTGTCTTTCTAGCTGAGAATGTTAGGTTTTATCTATTTTTTTTATTTCTCCTTTTCCAAAATTCAGGAATTGATTCATTTGCTGATGAAACATTCATTTTAAAAGATGATGTTGTCTCCTTTTTAAAAAGAATAGATAATATCTTAAAATCTAAGATTAATTTTGGCAGCTGTCAGTTAGTGATACCAAGGACTATATATATATATATAATATATATATTATATATATATATATTACTGTGTTGGACACTTGCGGAGGACAGATAAGTGTAGTGGGAAATCAGGAACTACACATGTAAATGATCGCGTCAGAGGACTGGAGAAGAGCAGGGTGTGGTTAACTGGAAAGGACTCCGGAAGTAGACCTCTGAGGGAGAGGACCAGGATAGGAAGCTAGCATTCTCTCGCGAGAGTTCCCGGCCAGTTACATGGGTTTTTGGACAGATGAAGCAGCTTCTGGGGCATGCAGTTCAGGCCAGCAGCACAGGAGTTTGGACGTGTGACGTGGGGATGAGGAGTTTTCCTTAGAAATGCTCCAGCGCACTGCAACCTTATCCCTTCATTTTTCTCTTAAAACCATCTGTGTTTTGTAAGTGATTTTCACAAAATAAACCCCATCTAAAACATATCTCACGGCAGGTTTTTACCGTGATAGATAAGTCATTAACCAAAAATGTACTGGCAGCAGACATTTCTGCTTATATAGAAAATTACAAACAAATCACATATGCATGTGTCCCGTAATAATTGCCTGTGAACTTGACTGTACAAGCTGGCAACTATGCATCTGGACTTGTGCATTATCATATAAGAACTCCTAGATTCTTATAACAGTTTTGTATCATTGATATTTCTATATCATTAGGAGTAAAAAGCACTGAACTCTAGTATTAGTGGAGATTTGTCTGATCCTATAGCTGAAGTGATAGTAATAAAAGCCCATCACTTCAGAATTCTAGGATATTAGAACTGAATATAGTATGGTGAGGAGGCTATCGTGAGAATATACTCTCTCAGTTAGAAAGATTCTGTGTAGGATCCTCAGCCTCCACTGTCAACTCCAGGGGTGATAAGTGCCAGAAAATGTGAAATCTTTTGTACTCTATGTGAGTTGGGCTAAGCAAAGTTGTACATGTAAATTTTTCCATTTTTATGTCAGATACCACCACTTCTCCTGTTCTCTAAAGACAGTTAAAGTCTCTCTGATTCTATCTATGTATATGGGTTATTGAGGTATTAGTGTTTGGGGTTATTCTGGGGTGGGGGTAGGAGATAAAAGTGTAGTCTATACTAGTTCTTTAAACTAATGAAGAGACATTTACACCTGTGATGGAAGTGATAACATAGTGTTTTCTCTAATGAAGATTCTACAGCAGAGAACATTAGAGCTTCAGGGACCATTTGGATGAAATCCACATTTTCTTTTCTTTTTTTTTTTTTTTGACATGTATTTTTCTCATTGTTATCATGAATAAAGAAGTCACAATTTCTATCCTTGTATACCCTTGTATATGTATTCAAGGTCCCTTCCCCCACCCACAACATCAGGTCATTCTCTCTTCTCCACATCTCCCCATCCCCCCATGGGCAGGCGGTCCCAAGGTCCCAATGTCCCAATATTGCTTAGTTTAGCCTCCAGTCCTGGCAAATCCAGTTTTCTACCCCCAACATCAAGCCTGAGTCAGGTGTTCCTCTAGGGGGAGTGGGATCCAAGGAGTCAGTCCAAGGTGTTTCTGATTCCAAGCTGTTCAGTTGTTGTGGTTTGCAGCTTGGGTGTGCTTGGCTTTTTTGTTGTTGCTGTTGTTTTTTCTTTCTTTCTTCTTTTTTTTTAGTTTGTTTAGAGTCCACTAATGAGTGAGTTCATCCCCTGCTTATCTTTCTGGGTTTGTGATATCTCACTCATGAGGATATTCTCCAAATCCATCTATTTGCCAGCAAATTTTAGGATATAATTTTTTTCTTACTGCTGAGTAGTACTCCACATTTTTATTATTGAGAAATGCTGAATGGATGCTTTCTATTTAACTTCGATTAGAACTACCCAGATGCATGTAAAATATGGTTTAAAGTAACATTGTAGTGCATCTTATTCAAGCTTCATTTATTCCACTGGACTGAAGGCATGGTGATACTATGAAACAAATGATAATTAGAAGGGGAGGCAGATAATTTGATTTTGTTATTAAATCTGATGTAATTAGACACATAATTTGATTTCCTCTAATATGGCTATTAAGTAGAGTCATCAACAAATCTCTGGATGAGAAGATGGAAGGGTGGACAAAGTTCTGTCAATTATTTCATATCCCTTTTCCAGTTCCAATATTGTGTGCCCTTTCCCAGCCCAAATAACCACTTTCACAATGATAATATTCAGAGGTTATATTGGGGGCATCATTTTATTTTTTTTACATTACATTTTACCATTTACATTAGATGGATTAACAACAAACTAAACCAAGAAGAAAGAAATGTATACGTTTAGCATGTACCAAGTTTATATTTGAAGAAGTAGACATTTAGTGATGTCAAATAATTTGATTGTTACTACTTAAAGATCAGAGCAATATTTAAAAGCATACATGTCCACATTACGATGCACATAAGAGTAAATATAGAAATTTAATACACATACTCTTGCATAAGCCAGTAGAATGGATTATTTTATGTCACCATAGCAATTAATGTTATATTTATATGCTATTCATTATTGTATTATGTCTTCTTACCCAGATTTCCCCATTTATGTATATCCTCACTTATAATGGAATGTTTCTTTTCTTTGTGGCAGGTCCTGGGACCAAGGCATTGGCTGCTCAATAATTCTTCTATTCCCAATATATGCATGTTCAATGAGGTCATACTCCTTGTTAGTAAACAGATAAATGTATGTAGTCTTATTAATCTGATTTTTTCAGGCAAAGATAGAAATAATAACCTTAAGAAATAATCACTTAAGAAATTTGTTAAGATTATAGGTTTCTAGAAGTTACCCTCAGAGAGTAAGATGCTCTTGCTTTTTATTCAGCATCCAAGAAATTGCATTATGAATACACAAAATAGAAAAGTTTAAAGGAAGATAGTTTTATGCCTGAGAAATACTGCAACAGAAACAGCATTATCAGAAAAGTATAACTTTCCTTAGTCTTTAAAACTTGGTAGCATGGCCTTTATCTTTGCTGTTGTATTTTTTAAAAAAATGATGTTTATTCCTCCTAATTGTGTTCCTTTAAAGTCTTTCTAAATTCTGCATGATGTACTTTTAGGGTAAGCCATAAAGATGTTTTGGATAGCTACTATATTGGACAGAACAGCTCCAGAGTTTAGGGCACACTTGTCCATTTATCATGATGCTTTTTATCAATTACTAGGTGAAACTGTATGAGTTATAACACTTTAGTGTGTCAGAAGTTCACTACTTTCTTCTATTCCTGACTAGTAGTGGAGCCTTGGTTCTGCCATCTGTAATGTGATAGAATAAACCTTGTTACCTGACAATTTCTGAGGATTGTTTGCAACAAGACATTGCTTTTTAAAATGGATTTTATTTGTAGAAAAATTGTAGATTGAAAGAAAACAAGTGTTTCAAAACTTTTTTTTTCTGCAGTGTATATTCTTGTTTTTCACATCATCTGTGACAACTGATGATCTACTAATGAGGCGTTATTACTGACAAAAATAAGTGCTTTACATTTAAGGTCAGTTTTGTGTTGTAAAATTTTATTGGTCTTGACAAATATGAAATGTCATGTACCATTGGTCTTGACAAATATGAAATGTCATGTACCCATAGATAATAGTATCCTATTTCCCCATTCTAAATTTACCCATGCATCACTGTTAATTCATTATTAGTCCCATCTCCACTGCACTCTTAACAACTACTGATTTTTTTATAGCCAGTTTCCTAATGTTATATAACAAATTTTAGTTATTTTTACTCCTCATTGCTCTCTTATCTCCTGCTTTTTAACCTAAATCTCTTCTTCCATCAAGTCTCAGTATCTATTTGTCTCTTTTCCTGTGTGTGGCCTATTGAGATTAATTAGCATTATTTTGTGTGTATATAAATGGGAGCTTGTCTACTGAAGCATGGACAACATATAAGTGGCAACACCACTGAAGAAAGTGGCCTTCTTACTTCCCCTATAGCTATTAACCACCAATAATACTTCTAGAAAGAGTGGGCACTCATGTAAACCTCCCCCATCCATGATGAAATGCTGGTGCAGTTTTATTCAGGTCCTTTGTAAGTAATTATAGCTGAAGTGAGTTTATGAGTGTGGTGACCACGTCATGATCAGGAAATAACGTTTGACAAAATGCCTCCTACCCTCTGGCTTTTGCATTCTCTCTGCCTCATCTTCTGTAATGTTCCCTCTATCTTAGATAAGGTGATGTTAATGTTCCATTTAGGGATGAGTAACCCCATCACATAGTCTCTGCATTTAACCAGTTATGAGTCTGCATTACCTACTACTCACTGCAATAAGATGTTTCTAGGCTGATGTCTGAATGCAGCACTAATCTGTAAATATAAACATGAGAATTTAAAAGAAAGTTTGTCAACAAGTCTTTTTAACAAAACAATCATTGTAGGTTGTATCCCAGGGCCTATTATTCTAATTATTTAATAAGATGTTATGGAGATGCAAATGTACCATAAACAAAGACTAGAAAATTGCTAATAGACAGGGAATAATAAAAAAATGTGGCTCTGGGGCCATATACATCTTGGCCTTGCTGATTTTTGTGATTACAGGATCTTCCCTTAGATTAATGAATGACTCCTGGTTTCTTGGTTGCAAAGGCTATTTCATAATAAAATTCCTATATTCAATAGAAATCAAACTGCATTTACAACCATGTCTGTCTCATTTGGTTCATTTCTTTTTTTTTCTTTTCTTTTTTTTTTTTTTTTTTTTTTTTTTTTTTTTTTTTTTTTTTTTTTTTTTTTTTTTTTTTTTTTTTTTTTTTTTTTTTTTTTTTTTGAGTGTCGTCCATACTTTTAATTCCAGCAATCTTGTGGCAGAGGCAAGCAGATATCTACAGAAACAGTTCTAGGCCAGCCAGGGCTATATAGTAAGGTCCTGTCTCAAAACTTCTTCAGAAAAATTAGCCCTCTATAGTTTTATTGGATATACATAGTTTTTTTCTATATTTTTAAAAATACTATGACATTTTTATCTGAAAGACTTGCATATTTGTGGGTTTTTTAATTTATTTTGTTTTTATCAAGAAAAACAGTAAAATGAATTTAAAATGCTGAGAAGTTAACAATAACTATAAAGAAGATAAAAATCATAAGCATGACTTATCAAGGGTGATAATGCAAATAAGATTGCTATACATATGTTTACTTTGTGTGCAGCTTTCCCTCTGAATTTTTTTTCCATCCCTGTATATCCTTATTCAAGGTCCCTTCTCCCTCCCAGCATATCAGGTCATTTTTTCTTCTCCACAACTCCCCATCCCCTCCCTGGGCAGGAAGCAGACAGTCCCATGGTCCCACTGACCCAATAATGCTTGGATCAGTCTCCACTCCTGGCAAATCCAGTTTTGTCCCCCCTCCCTCAAGAGTGAGTCAGGTGTTCCTATAGTTGGAGTGGGATCTGAAGGGTCAGTCCAGGGTGTTTCTGATCCCAAGCTGTTCAGTGGTTGCAGTTTGCAGCTTGGGCATGCTTGGCTTTTTTTCTTGTTTGCTTGTTTAGATATAAAATTATCTTTCATTAACAATGAAAAAATATTGGCTTTTAGAGGTTACTATAAAAGAAACTGAGTATGAATTTGGTTTGACAAATCTCTGAGATGATGCTTCTCGAGGGGCATTTAATAAATAACTTTTGAGGAGAAAATAGACTCCAAATTTATTTTAAACATTTGTATATGTATATTATTCCCAGAATTTTATCTGTATTCCCTTTTGATATTTCATTTTTCTATTGAGAAGATTTTGCAATGAGTTATTCTACCCAAACCTTATATTGCATCTCTCTCTCTCTTTCAAAGATCTATATAGCAGAATACAGAGCCAGATCCTTTGCATTTACTTGAGTACAGAAATCTTGATACTGTTGGAAACATCCTTTTTACTTCATTCTCTTCAAAGAATTCACATGTTTTTGTGTGGTGTGTATGCAATAGAGTAGCAGTCAAATTAATTATGAATTTGTAGGGTCAATTTTATGAAGAGTTTATTTTTGCTATGAGAAGACACTATGACCATGGCAAGTCTTATAAAGAAAATATTTAATTGTAGTCACTTCCTTACAATTCATAGGTTCAGTCAGTCTTGGCATGTAGGCAGGTATGGAGCTGTGGAAATAGCCATATGTCTGACATCTTGTAGGTGACAACAAGTCCATTGACTGTAACACTTGCAAAAGCTTGAGAAAAAGACCTCAAAGCCCACATCCACTGTGAAACAGTTCCAACAGAAAGTGAGTCCTTCAGCCTCAAGGTCTAGATTAAAGGTGTGTGTCACCAAGCCTCCACCAACAAGATCATACTTCATAATAGTGCTACTCCCTTTGGGGGCCATTCCAGTTACTAACAACAGTGCGACCCGAGTACACTTATGAGTGAGGAGTGCCATGGAAATTAAACAGAGCAACTTGGTTGTGAAATCTCTTATTTATTATCACATTCAGGAAGCTATGAACCTTTTTCACTTACTATCATATTTTAATTCACTGCTATACTTGTAAGCACACAAGCTCATATATAAATCAGTGTGCATCTTTACTAGATAAATCTCATTCCAGATCCATAACAAACACTTGAATCTTGCTTTATGGGATCTATGTGACCTGACTGCAAAGCAGAGATTTGATTAATCAGAACTATGATTTTAATAAAGAAACAGCAGGTGGGCTTTATAAAATTAAAACTCCCAAACGTCTGAGAGTAATAAAGCCATAAATATAAAAATGCTTAAAATACCTTGTTGACATCTTTGAGTAATGTTCCTGTGGGCTGACCAGTAGAGGGCAGTTCCGGAGGATGCTGTTATTTCCTGGTGTAGTCTTGTAGCAGGATTATTTTCAATCTTCATTGTGTAATGGAGCGGGAACTGTGTGGTAATTAATTGCCATCTGCAGTATGTTTTTAACCAGTGATTTTACAGCCAATTGTTCTAAAGCATGATATTGCATCAGCTGAATTTTGACACAGCCTAGAGAACAAAAATGTGCCTTTGATTTCCTAATTATGTTTCAGCAATACATCTTTTCCCATCAGAAACTGTGTCACTTCAGCTCTCTTTTAGTAGTTACTACCCTATAGCTTTTTGAATGAGCTGCAACAAGCTTTTAAATAAGGACTGGTGACTAGTGATTGCCTGACCCAGTGTTAGCTTTCAAAATTACCCTACTCACCTTACCTGGACTTGGGTTTCTTATAGAAAAATCCAAATAACAACATTTCTCCTGAAGTTATGTCAATGTGTAGATATCTTATAACTTATAGCATATGTATCTGAAAATTTCCTGCCCAGACTGACCAGTGGCATGTATACTCAGAACATGATATCCTGGTAAGTGTGCCTCAAGAGTTCATGAGCACAGAGGATATGTGCTATACTTGCTGCTTCTCTGCAAGAAGCTGCACTGATTTAGTTCTAACTGTTATTTTGCTATTATTGTGAATGCAACACAAGAATGATATCAAGTGTATGTTATAGGCCAGGATGTGCTTTGTAATGTGCCCTTTTGCTCATGCTTCAGCCAGCTGGCTAGGATAGGCAGAGATTAGGATTGTCCTGGTATCATTAGTATCACAAGTTAAAGCAATTTGTTCATGATACCCTGGTAAGTAAATGGTAGATGACTGTAGCTGGGCCATATTTTACTTGGATGCCCAGCAGAGAGCTATTTCCAATACTTGTAGAGACACTTTCTTTGGTGTCTCTAAGGAGTAGTTGTACTTCCTTTTCTTCAGTTTCATCCTTCATGTCTATGACTAAGGAAATTAGATTGATGCCAAGTGGCCTTCATATTTCCTTTATTTCTGTTATTCCAGAAGACTTTAGATTGATTGTTCATGGAAAGAATGGTACTGATGCTGAAAAGAACTGCCATGATACTTATGGTCTTTGAATCATTCATAGAGAATCAAGTTTCAAAGCTTAGAAACCCTAAAGAAGCTTATTGAAAGGGCAGTGAAAAATATAATGAAACATTGTCTGTGTTTCTTGTATAAACAAATCAGTAGACTAGAAATAAGAACGCTGTTTTATTCTCTTTTCCAACATTCATTAAACCTTATGTATGCCATTCTAAGTACCACTCCTACAACAATATAATACTATAGTCTATAAAACTGATTTCAAAATCAGCCATTTGTAACTAAGCAAATAAGTCTAGTCTCCCTTAGTGACATCTAAACATCATTCCAAATCCAATATAAATTACTCCAAGCAGCTGTAGTAGTCATAACAATGCAGATAATAATGGGCATTGTTATACTCATTCTGTTTACTGGAACTGTATTACTGTATTTTGTGGTAAGTATACATGGTCATAAATATTAAGACATTTTGGGTGATCATATTGATATATTTTATGAGGAATGAGTAATTTATAAGAACTTTGTTATTTCTTATGTAACAAATTTTTCCTAGGCTACCCATTATGTTATATTGTATGTGTGTGTGTGTGAGTGTGTTCTAAGTGTTCCTAGATCTTTTTCTATTCTTTCTAATCAGCAAAACTGTCTACAGAACTTCTGTGTAGATATTTTAAAGTGTAAATAGTATTTCCATTATGCCTGATAAGAAGTTAAAGTTTCCTCAAGATGAACAGGCACCTCCAGACACAATACACCTTATAGTTTCACAGAATCTCATAGCTATCCTTCCACAGTCCTGTACGCGAAGAACATTCAAATCCCGTTATGTGAATGGACCCAGCATATGCTTTGGCCAGTGCTTTTGTATTAGAGTTCCTTTTTTTCCCTGATACCTTTCCCTACGGTAACCCTGTTGGGATTTTTTTGTGCGAGATAAGAATCATGCCACCAGATACCGATGTAGAGTTTATTAAACGGGGTAGCAGGGAGAGGGGAGAAGCAGAAGAGAAAGAGAATGGCTTCCTCCTGGGCATTTTCTTTTAAGGGAGTGGGTATAGCCATGCCTGGGGGCATGACCTTTGTTCAGTGCTCTATGGACAGCTGTTCTTCCACTGTCATAGACAAATGCAAGCTTTCTACTTGTCATGCTGGGTCCACCACACTGTGGCTGCATGGTATGTCAGAACTCTTACAACCTCAGAATTTCCTTTTCAGGGAGGAGTTCCTAGATGGTCTTGTTCTGGATCAGAACATATCGATATATATCACACATTTAATAAAACCGGAATATTGGGGAGAGAGCAATTGTTCAGCCTTAAACAGCTGAGTCAATCACACACACCTTTAACCCAGCTCAGGGAAAGCCAGAGTGGTGACCTCCACCCTTGATTCCACAACTCCAGAGACAGAACTTCTTCTGTTTCTGTGAGTTCGAGGGTACAAACCTTTAATCCTAATCTGGATGGGTATATAAGCGCTTGTAGAAACCAAGAGAGAACAGAAGGGACTTGGAGAAGCAACTGGCAAAAGCATTTGGCAGAAGCAACCAGACCAGGAGTGAGGCTGAGGAAGTTGCAAGAAAGCTGGATGAAAACTGATTGTGGTGCTTCCTCTCTCGGGTATTTCAACCTTCCCTCAATAATTGTCTGTGAGTTTCATTCATAATATTACAAGAACACACCTAATATTTGGCCTCACTGTTCTTAATCTTTTAAATTTAATTGGTAGTCACACACATAGTTGCATGTGTATTATTTTGCCTGTCTGTTTATCATCATATTCCCAAACACATAATGGATCTTTCCACAGAGCACAATGAGCTAATTAGTAACATTTAAAACTCATTCTTTTAACCTTACCTTAACCCCCATACTCTTTTTTCTTTAAATTTATGCTTCAAAAAACTGAGTAACTTATCAATTAACTATTTATTAGAATGAAAGTTTAAACCAAAACATTCAGCTATAACAAAAGAAAAATGAACAAAAAGTGTGAACTGATCAAGAACAACCAGAAATTACTTGGGTTTTATGGGGTTAGGGAGAAACCTGATACTAGAAAATATCCCAGAATTCCACAAGAATGACTTTGGCTCAGATTCCAAGCAATAGTGAAGAGGATGCCTGAACTGACCTTCCCCTGTAATCACATTTATAACCACCATAACTGTCATTATAGAACCTTCATTTAGTAACTGATTGAGGCAGATATAGAGATTCACAGATAAGTATTAGCTAACTATCAGTTCAGTCAAAGAGAGGGTGGAGAAACTATGTGAATCAAGGGGTCAAGATTATGATAGGGAAACCTACAGAGACAAATGACCTGAGCTAGTGGAAGCTTACTGACTCTGGATGGACAGCTGAGATACTAAATTGGGGTACCAAGTAAGGCTCTTTGAATATGAGTGACAGTTTATGGGGCCATAGGCAGTGGGACCAGGATTTATCCGTAGTGCAGAAATTAGTCTTTGAAGCCCATTCCATACAGAAAAACATATTGCTCAGCCTAAATACATGGAGGAGGGGCTTGGTTCTGCCTCAACTTGATATGCCAGACTCTGTTTAATCTTCATGGGGGCCTTACCTTTTCTGAGTATGGATAAAGGATGGTGTGAGAGGGCAGGCAGGGGGTGAGTAAGGAGGGGAGGAAGGGGAAACTTTGCTTGGTATGTAAAATGAAAAGGAAAACATTTTAAATAAAAAAAAGAGCAGAACAGAAAAAGCCTAAAATTTAATGAGAAGGGATATATGATACAAGTTACAACAGCAAAATTATAAGGGTGAAGTAAAAGAGACTAATTTAACCAGTCCTAGAATAAGAGCTAATGGGGTGCCAATACCCACAGCTTTGAAACTTGAAAGGATTATATATTACACTGAGAGATAATAAAATAGCAAAATTAAAATTGAGCTCTATTTCCGAGATTTTATGTGAACTTGTAGATAGTATTATAATCACTCATTAAAGACAAAGAGGTTATTGGGGAAATGTCATTTAACTTCTTATCAAGTCCCTGGGCCAAAATTATAGTTATCTTCCAATGCATTCTCAGAGTTGCCTCAACACACATTTGCATACACTGTGTTATTAATTTACAACTTGTCTAGAATTCTATACCTATTACCTTTTCTTATGCTGGTGAAATCATGAGATCTTTTTCATGGAAGTGAGACTGAATGACTATTGATTTGATAACTTTCAAGACTAAGTGACTTTTTTTTGTATTTTGTCATTAGCTCCTAACTCTGCTCCTTGGTCATTCAGAGCTCTTATCCAGAAATCTTGCTCCCTCCCATCTGCCCCATGGCACCCTTTGAACTTAGAGAGTATAGTGAAGTCTATTTTTGTCATTTATTCATTTGCTTATGAGAAAAGTATAAGATGAACACCTGATACAGGCATTCTAATAGCTGGAAAAATGAAATTAAAAAAACTGTGAGTGATCTTCTTCTATCATATAACAGAAATAAAAACTGAGAAGAGATCAGATCACAATGTCAAGAGCGAAATAAAAGAGGATGTGCAGGAAACACAGGGAAACTAAAGGCAGAAAGTGTCACACAGAAAGTGGTATTTGAGTTAAATCATAACTGGATGGATAATCACAGGGAAATGCGTGGGAAGTGGAATGTGAACATTCACGGAGAAAAAGAGAGATATATTAGCATGTAGTATTTTTAGAGCAATGGAATCTGTTTCTTGGGCATGGGAAGCGAAATTGAATTTAATCTGATATAATACCAAAATGTTTGTAACCAGACAGGAATATGGTAAGATTTAGATCCCTGCAAAAAGGGTACTGTACTCTGTGAGGAGAAGATTGTGGTAATTTATATTTGGCAATAGAAAGCAACAGAAGTGTGTGTGTGTGTGTGTGTGTGTGTGTGTGTGTGTGTGTGTGTGTGTACCTGACCATTTGTCATGCAAAAAAGTAAAAAAGTGAAATTCTATTTTTTCCTGTTGATAAAATTGTGTAGTATACAAACTGATTTACTTTCTTGGGAATGAAGACTGAAGTTTTGGTTGACTAAAATGACATAAAATACCATCATTATATTCAAAGACATGCTATGGATGTAAAAGTGCAGGAAGACCATACAGAATGGTCAAAGTGGGGTTGCTTCATCTGAATTTATGAACTATCATAACTTTCTTAGAAGTTGTCAAATTCTACTCCAAAGTCCTTGATTTAACAAGTGGGAAGATATATGAAATATTTCAAATAATCACTCAACATATAACCATAACCACTTGCCAGGCATCAAGAAGTGCATAGACAACATTTATACTATCATATGACAAAATTATAACAATTTACTTTAAATATATTTAGTTTTTCTTTCCACGACAATCATTCATCTCTGTAAAACAGAATAAATATTCTGATTGTTGTGGAAAACAAGACTTATACAGAGAGAAAAGCTAAACAAAGAAACAATGAAGGAAAAAGCATATTACTTCTCTTCTAAAATAAGAACATAGAATAGAAAAGTAAGACATTGGTCATTGCTAATGCTAGATTACTTTGATATAAGTTTAACTTGAAGGAACTTGATTACCAAGTTAGATAGCTTAGTAGACTCTATTGTTACTTCTACATTTGTATTCTCAGATCTAGTAAGACTAGTTTTGAAGATATGCAACTAGTTGCTGACTATTTTAATATGTAGTCAAATATGTTGGGTCCCTCTGCAGAAGTTTAGCTTAAAATATGGTATCTAGTGAACCCTCTCCTCTATGAGAAATATTGGTGACTTTTCTTTTTTTTTTGTATCTGCAAATTAAATTTATTTCACATTTTAACGTTTTCACAAAACTTTCTATGTGAGCAAGAAAACATAACATCAAACACTTTATGTAAAAACAACGAGAACATTTGAAGTGTTGGAATGAACATTAGTGAGAGTTTTTCATGAATTAGAAAAACCTAATCAAAGGATTCAATAAGCAAGAGTTTCTACTAGAGTCAGATGTGAACAGCACAAGCTGATATGGGAAAATAAAATATGACATCCATAAGCATTTAAACACTATTGATAATGATGGATGAGTCTCCATCAGGATGTTTGACTTATAATTTAAATACTGGCTCTCAAGAAATCAGAAACAAGTGAATGCAAGAACGTAATCCAACCAATGAAAAGTATAAAACACCAGAGAATCCTGTAATTCAGAGTCTTCTGTTTAAGAAATCATCAACTTCAACAATCATTCTAAAATACAAAACAATAAAACATTAGAGTCTTACTATTTTCATTAATAAAAGTTTATATTGGTGACTTTTCTAAAGCAATGTTTCTCAATCTTCCTAATTTTCTGAACTTGTAATACAGTTCCTCATGTTTTAGTGACCCCCCTAAGTATAAAATGCCATTTATTGCTACTTCATAACTGTAATTTCACTACTGTTATGAATCATGTAAATATTTGTGTTTTGCAATGGTCCTAGGAGACCCTTTTGAAAGGATCATTTTCCCTTTAAGGGACCCTGACCCACAGGCTGAGAATCACTGATTTAGGCAAAAGCCTTTCCAGTCTCAGCAATTAAAACAAGCAGGAGATGAGTCAGCAAGTAGTGGTGCTACTTGAACAAGGCTAGGGAACATGGTGACATCTGACTTCTAATAATGAGTAGAGTACGATGGCTGGATCATATGGTGGGACTTATGCAGCCAAGTGCACTTAAAAGATTCATTAGTATCTATGTCAAATGCTTGATTTGTAAAATCAATAAAACACTTGAAGCCAACCTAACAAACACGAAGCAGCGTGCTTCAGCCAAATGATGCAGCTCATATGTTGCAGTCACTCCATAGGCTGGTGCTAGGCATCATTCCATTCTTCCTTTGAAATGCCCTGGGATATTCTTCTTTGGAGTCAAGTATGAACATGAATAAGGAAATTAGTCATTTCCCTTTTTCTATTGACGTCTTTTTATTAGATAGTGGTATAGTCCTTAAGCAAATTTGACAGATGACAGATATCCAGGTGATTTAACATTTCCATGTGCATAAGATCATTGTATAAGAATCAAAGGCCAAGGGCACCATCTCTTATCTTACCCATCCAGCTCTTAATTACCCTCAACCTGCCTCCAAGAATTTAGTATTTTAATCTTTATATCTAATTGTATTCAAACTATACAAGTTTTCCTTGGCATTGGTGACTTCTTAATGTTTTCTAAAATCTGCTTTAGTAAAGATAAACGTGGACAAGTAATAAGAGTCATGCCCCAAGAATCATTAGGCACAACTATAGGCTCATCAAAACATCAACAGGAGCTCTACATTTCTAAAATATCAATATATTATTATTTGTGTGTGTATGGCATGTGTGATAGTGCCCATGTGCCACAGCCTAAGTGTAGAGGTGAGAGGATAACCATAGGGAGTAAGTTCTCTCTCCTTACATAATTCTCTGTATCAAACCTGCTTGGCAAACACTTTAGCTTTAACACTCTGACCTGTTTAACTACCTAGCCCTTGGACCCAATTTTTAAAGTTTGAGCATTGTATGAAATTAATGATCAGGGATTTAACCAAAGTCTTTGGATTCCAATTATTGGAAAATTAATTAAAATTGATTAATTTGTAAATATTTTATTGTTCAGGGACTTAGGCATATTTGTTAATTTCCTCTTAAGCATTTTTTTGAATTAAGGAAGGACTGTAGCAGAGCCCTGAGATTATCTTATCAAGAAATATTAAGTTCTTGCATGTCCTTATTAACTCTGTTAATGTAAAATTGTAAAGAGCACTGTGCTAGATGACTGAAATTTTAAAGTATAGGAATGATTTAGAAAATAATACACTCAGTCTCCTCCAAGAACTGGCAGGATGCTGTTCCTGGCTAGGTCTCCAACCAGTAGTGGAAGGGGTGCCTAAACAAGACTTTCCCTATAATAAAATGAATAACCACTGTAAGTGTCATCACAGAACCCACACCCAGCAAGGAATGGAGGTGGAGTCAGAGATCCATGGCTGAGCACTGGGTCAGGGCCAAGCTCTCCTTCCAGAGAGAAGAGTCTGTATGAGCAAGGGGATAGGAATTATAAGCAGGAGTCCCATAAATATAGCTGCCTGGAGCTCTGGGGATTTCACTGAATCAAGAACAGCCACTGAGGAACCATGGGAAAAGGAGTTAGTCCCTTTTCCTACTGTCAATTGACATGGGCAGTATGTGGAGCCTAGAGTTGTGGGATCAGACTGTGTTCCTATGTTCCTGTGCTGGCAACTTGAAGCTCATTCCCTGCAGAGGAACATTTAACCCAGTCTTGATATTGGGATGAGGAAATAGAACTTACCTCTGGAGTGGTTGCACCATGCTGAGCTGATCCAACTTGGGACTTCTTGCCTTTTGGGGGGAGGGGATCCAGGGATATGGCTGAAGGTTGACTTGGAGGAATTGGGAGGAGGGAAGGGAGGAGTGGAGTGGGATATATGGAAAAAAAAGACTTTTTTATAAAAAGAAATAGTAAAGAAAATAATCCACTAACTTAGAAGTTGAAAAAAGTAGAGAAACTTTTTGTCAATGGCAATGTCACTATACCACATTGCATCATTTAGAATGTAGCACTCAGCAAACACATACCCAGATGGGGTCTGAGAAAATACTCTGTGACCTTGCTAATAATGCCCTTTTCCCCCCATATTTGTCTTTAAAATGAGATGCTAACACTCATTCCTTCAGTTAGAAGACTGAATGAGTCTAAACTGGGTGGGAAAGAGTATTGTCATTCAATTCTTGGCTGATTCTATCTGGTTAATACAAAGGATGTTGGGATTCATCAAGTTTCTTGTGTTTGGATGTGGGGACAGCAGCCTAGTAGTTTCAAACTCAGAGATTCCCTTGAAATGTTTTCTGATAGAAGTAAAGCTTCACAAAATGCAGATGTTCATCCTCCAACCATTGTTACCCCAAACCCTGAAAGTAGCAGAAGTGAAGACTTCAGTCTTCACATGAGCTCCTCGTGCCACTGAGAATTATGCAACTGTTCCTATCATTCTGTCAAGATGGAAGCAGAAAGTCTGGAATGAACAGTTAGCACATATAGTGAACTGTACTTAAAATAAACATTAAACACTCAATGATACAGGCTTGTATGTGTCACTCCAGAGCCCTTTACCAACACCTGAAAATCTGTACAACAGGACATTGTGCATAGATTTGTCACAAACCATTTTGCATATCTATTTTTTGTCTCTATAGAGATAATTAAAATGCAATTATTCCTATACTGATTAGTGCGTTCTTCTTTATCCTTCAGTTGTTGCATCAGGCTCTAATGTGAATTAGGTCAACTCCCTAACTTTTCAACTCCCTGTGAGCCTAGACTAATTTTTAAAAGGGTCCTTTATGTCTCAGTGTATGATGCTATCTCCTAGTTTCTGAGCAATAAACCCAGAGAATCAATAATGATCATAGGAGAAAACTCACAAAGTTACAGTAAATATTTACAGGTTGGGAGAGAGAAAGGATGAATGTTTGGCCTAAAGGGACCACAGGCATTTCAGAAAGCATCTAAGAGCTTGGGCTTTAACATTCCATTTTAATCTCATGACATTTCTTTGTTATTGTTTGCCATTACCCCATCTTATAGACGCTTTAGAAAGACTAACTCAGTTGTATTAATTTCCATATAAGAAAATGAGTCACAATTAAAATGAAGGTCTGTCTGTATTTCATCCCTGGCTTAATAGAGGGCAAAAGGCATTCTCAAACTGTGTACACCAATACAGGGAATGATTTGGTGAACAGTTTCTTCTGAGCACAAAAAATATCTAGCCTGAGGTCACATCACTGAAAGCTGATATGCTGAAAAGAATCAGAGAGTGAGTCTCAATGAACTGCAGATAAGGGGGCAGACTATGAGAGAAAGCAAACCAAATCTCCAACTTTTTAGAGAAGTGGTTTGAATCTAAAGCATCCTCATATAAATCCTTAACTTCCTATACTAGTGTCTTAGTTAGTATTACTATTGCTATGAAGAGACACCATGACCACAGCAATTCTTATAAGAATGCTTTACCGAGGTGCATGCATACAGCTTCAGAGGTTCAGTTCATTATCATCATGACAGGGACCACAGTGATATGCATGCAGGTGTGGTGCTAAAGAAATAGTGAGAGTCTTACATCTTACAGGCAACAGGAAGTTGACTGACTGTCTAGGTGGTATTCTGAGCATAGGAAAATTCTAAGCCCACACCCACAGTGACTCATCTCCTCCAGCAAGGACACACCCTCTCCAACAAAGCCACACCTCCTAGTAGTACTACTCCCTGTGAGATGATGGGGGATGGCAATTAAATTCAAACCATTACAAGTAGTAAATTTAGTCCCCTAAATCTAGCACAGCAAAGTTGCAGCTCTTAATAATCAGTTGCTATTTTTCTCCTGCTTTGCAACATTCTCAAAGAGCAAGGCACCATTGACTCTTTCCTGAACAAGAAGAACCTTTCCCACCCTCTTTCCTGTTTCAAATCTGCCTTCCCCAATTAAGACCTCCATCAAATGTCTATAAACACTGAATGCTCAAGGTGAAAACAGAGTGCTCTCCTACTGACCATTCTTAATGTATTCATCACTCATACTCATGTGACAGTTTCTTTGCAAACCTTGTAATCTCTGCTAGATTCTATGCTCATCAGAAATTGGGCAATAATGACATGTATTTTATAGCAATTTTCTTTGATTTCTAACTTTCCATTCTGGAAAAAAGCTTCTTAAGACTGAAGAAGTAAACTACTCACAAGTCTCAGGAAGTCTCTGAAACTTGAAAGATTTGCTATATCACCTTTTTTCAATCAGTAAGGACTACAGAGTGTGACCTGTAATACAGAGAATATCTGTGAATCATCACCTATGCTAGAGTGGGAATTCAGTGATGCAGGTACTTTTGAGTTGTCCATACTCTTTCATCTACAAAACTTAAGCAAACTCGATAAACCCACTTATTTGTCAAGATGCAATTTGCTGGTGTAACTATTTTGGTGTTTCATCAGCTGCATATCTGAGATGACTAGACATTTTCTCACATCTCTAAGAATGGTGTCATATGACAGCATATAGCTAGTTTGAAATTTTTTTTGTTATCTCAAATATACAGATTCTCAGGAAATATATGTGAATGAAGAAAACTTACTCTCTACTCAGGGATGGGGTTTTCTTTTATTTTCCCTGGTTAACCATGAGTAGTTCACTGAATCTTATTTACTGAGCACCAACTCTGTGGGTAGTTCAGGTCGCCTGAAGTTCTTTCTGTCATGATAAGAGAGGCTGGAAGTATGAAATAAAAAATATAATGATAAGACTTATTTTTCAGAAAGATGTCACCTGCTGTAGAGTTAAGAGCTAAATGGAGGGAGGTAAGCCAGGCCACAGGAAGAAGGGAAGGGTATTGGCAGTACTCCAGAAATGAGATGATAATAGCATCAATTGATCTTTACAGCTGAGTATGGAAAGACTCATAGGATAATAGAACTGTTGGTTTTCACAGCCTCTTTACAGTTTCATAGTCTGTAATAATTTACAGCTAATAAGTTACAGTTACTAATGGAGTTTTATTTTTTCTTGTAGATTTGTCAAACATAATAGAAAAAAATTACTAAAAATAAAGAACATATGCCATTTTTAGATAAGAGATTATGTAGAAAACCTAACAGAAGAAATGAGTTCCATGATGTCATGCTCTCAATATAATGAAAGACAATAAAATTGTCCTTCACTAATTATATTTTAATATTAATTACTGTTGAGGAACTTTCCCTAGGCATATATAAACAAATACAGGTTCATTCCAGTTGAAGGATGACTGATCCAAATACTATTCTACAAAAGTTCAATTTACTTGAGAAATTAATTTATGGAGGTTACTTATAAAAGCATGAGGGGCCTCCAAAGAGCAAATGAGCTCAAAATTGATTCTGTTGGTAGAAGGTAATAACTAAAGGAGTTCCAAAAGAAGGGGAGTGAAATAATTTGATTCCATAGAAAACAAACTTTACCAAAGTGTTAAGAACTGAAAAGAAATTATAAGTCTGGTACACAATTTTCTTAACAAGGGGAATGGATTCTAGGATATATAAAGGCAGAAGGGCATGACAAATATCACCTAAGTGGTAAAGATCTGTCTTCTAACTTGAATACTTTGTTACTAATTATGCTAAGTATACAGATTTGAAATTATATAATATTCCAAATAACTCTAAAAATAATAAAAAGTATGCATTCTTTCTCTAATGTGTGTAAATGTTTATCTTTATATCTTTCATTTAATTACGATACTTGGGCCATGAAATATGATAAACCACTTTTGCAAAGCTCCTTTCCAGAGAAATTAGTCAAAAATATATTTTTTAAACTACCAGTTAACGTCTCTGGAAATAGCTATAAGAAGAAAAGGGAAATAATCAAATTTATTCAAGAAACTTTGGAAAATCCCTAAGATAGAGGTGTTTCTGCATCATATTGACCTCTCTCATAGTGAGACATAATCTTGACACTATGCTAAAGTGAGAACTCTAGACAAAATACACAGGACTGGTACTCTAGGCTGCTAATCCATCTCTTCCCTGGAAGAGCAGAAAGTAAGCATTTCTTACCTTACAAGGAGATGCATATGGCACAAGCTAAGTCATCAGTGAGTGCCACTGAAGAACAGAGGTTCCATGCTCCTTGTTGTAGTTTGTGTTAAGAGATCTGTACCTTGAGTGGGAGGCACTGAGTGAGACACTAGGGCATGTACATAACTTTTTCAGAAGTAGAATTGACAGTTCTGGTCAAATTCTATCCCTTCTTTCTAATTCCAAAAGAAAGACCTTCAACAAATAAAATGGCCTTATCCACAAGCAGTAATACCATCGAAGGCCACACTGATGCCAGGTGTCTGGGCCAACATCTGTAACCATGTTATTGTCTGAGGGCTACTTTGCTGCTGAGGACAGGTCTATCCGAGTGGCCTTCCCTGCCACCTGGGGCCATAGTGATAGCCAAGCCAAAGTTTCTGCCAGCTCATGTCTAAATCTGTATTCTTACTGCAGCTGTGATCTATGTTGATGTCCATAGTTATGGTGCCACAAAGGCCACATGAATGCCTACATTTCAGACTAAAATTCAGACCAAAACTTGTGGCCATGCTGTTTTGTGAAACTGGGGCCATATTGATCTGGGATGGCTGTGCTGCCAGAAGAGACTTTGATGAAGTTCTAGAGTCAGGTCTGGGTACATTGCCAGGGTCTGAGACAATATCTATTGCTCTTGTTACTACTGAGGGTTGTATGGATGTCTGGGACTTTTGGCCAGCCACCTGAGATAATTTTGGTGTCCGAGGGCCATACATCCATAGAGGCTATACTTATTTGTGTGACCTGTGCTGCTATCATGACCTTGGCCATGTCCTGAGCTGCTGTGGATCGCACTTTTGGGTAGTGGTCATGCTGCAGCAAAGACAATGTTGATGTTCAGGTCCTATGTTACCACAGGAAGCCAGAGTAACCATGTTATGTTGAAATCCAAGGGTCAGGCTGAGACAGCCAATCTTTACTGGCCTTGTAATAGCTAGTCGTGTACCTCACTGTACACTGAAGCCAGAGAACTGGCTATACCCCCATAGGAGAGCTGACCCCACTTCTTACCATGGACCTAATAGAACTGGCAGTGATGGCATAGGTGTAGGAATGCTGGCTCCACATCTCACCTAAAAAGACAGGACTGAGCAGCTCTGCTACCACCCAAGCCTACATCCTGGGCCTTGGGTTGTTCCACACCAGCCTCTACCCCATCAATGACCTCCTGGAGTGGGTGAAGAGATTGGTCCTACAGAATAATAATTACAGGATCTCTATAACTTAGGACAACAGCAAGGTAACTTTAGTTTTGGTTACAGTCCAGTGATGTTGGTGTACCAGAGGCCTTGGGCCAGATGAATGTCTCATTACAATGAACATTTGCAGATGGAGATTCAGCTCCTAATGCTACTAGAATAAATGAAGACGTGTTGGGGAGGAGAAAAAGACTGAGGAGCAAGATTTTTTTTATTTGTTTTGTTTGTTTTTAATTAATTTTGGGGGTGATATCTCCTGTAGCAGTGATGAGTAAATTGAAAGGACTAGGAGATAAGTGGGATAATGTGATCTTTCTAAAGAATCAATAATTAATTATGGTATGTATTTTAAAAAATTGTTTTGGCAAACTATATGAGGAAAGTATGTTTCAAGCAAGGAATCCCCCACAAAAATGTAAAGCCACAGAGATGTGTAAGAGCTTTTCAAATGAACACAGCTTGTTAGGGTTGGAACTTAGTTACCTGCAGTTTTGAAGAAAAGCCAAAGGTAGCTTATAACCAAGATGTTCAGACTTTTGACCTTTCCTATCTTGCTGCTAATAAATGTTTCACTAGATTCTGGGAATGGCCTACCATTAGAAGAAACTATTGAGAATGGAGAGGAAAAGGCCAATGTATTTGAGCTATTTCTGCCTCTTAGCTTTTGTGCTTTCTAGCTGGGTACCTCTTGTTAATTGCCACTCCAGAAGCCCACAGCATGTGGTATTCGATCTTCAGGTTCTGTACATCATTTCTTCTTTCCTTTTAGCATTTATTATTTTTTATTTATAGCAGTCTGTGATGAAATCTTCATATTCCATTCCATGAAATTATAATTTTCATTATTACCTATTTTACTCCCTAACTGCTACAGTTTTCACCACACAGGATACTGCAGGTTGCCTTTATTGTCTTCTTATCATTTGTAGCTTCTTACTTTGGGGATAAACAAAATGTTCTAGGTTGATCTTGTAACTCTGATGTCCTTGACTTGACTCCTGATCTAAGGTATCTGTAGTGAGCTTCTAGATCCTCTCAGCAAACATATTTTCAGAAGGCCTGACAACACTGTGTGATTCTATCCAGCGTTTTTTTTTCTTTTGATATCAGAAACCTAGCTCTCCTTGTTTGTAGAAGGTATTTATTTGTATTTATATGATCTTCACAGTACATAGAAAATATTTTTCAAAGATTACTTGTATTCAAAGGGAAAAAGTACCT
This sequence comes from Sigmodon hispidus, assembly GCA_004025045.1. NCBI lineage: Eukaryota > Metazoa > Chordata > Mammalia > Rodentia > Cricetidae > Sigmodon > Sigmodon hispidus. The sequence continues at coordinate 38,130 of PVIH01003179.1, read as the reverse complement.
TCAGATTTAGAAATAGTAGGTCTCATTCTATTCATTCATTCTTTTTTATTGGATCAATCATTATGAATGTGACTAAGACTCTAACATATTTTTTCAGTCTTTCAATGTTTTATTCTTTTTGTTATTATTTATTTTTTTAATTTTTGAATGAAGTCTCTTTGTTTATCCATGTATACCCTTGTTCAAACTCCCTTCCCTCTCCCACCCCTCCCAGTCACTCTCTCTTCTTCCCATCACCTCATCCCCTCCCCAGCAAGGGCAGGAAGTCCCAAGATCCCAAGGTGGCTTAGTTTAGCATCCACTCCAGGAAAGTCTGTGTTCCTCATCCCAACATCATAACTGGGTCAGGTGTTTCTCTGGAGGGAATGGGCTCAAAGTTACTACTCCAAGATGCTTCAGATCTCAAGCTGTTCAGTGGTTGTGGTCTGCAGCTTGGGTATGCTTTGCTTTTTGTTTCTTTGTTTGAAGTTCACTAATGAATGAGTATATCCCTTGCTTATCTTTCTGAGTTTGTGATATCTTGCCCAGGAGGATAGTCTCCAAATCCATCCATGTGTCTGCAAATTTTAGGATATCATTTTTTCTTACTGTTGAGTAGTACTCCATTGTGTAGATGTACTACAGTTTGTTAATCTATTCCTCAGTTGAGAGACATCTAGGTTGTTTCCAGGTTCTTGCTCTTACAAACAATGCTACTATGAACATTGTTGAGCTAATGCTTTTAGGGTGCGAATGTGCATCTTAAGGGTATATGCCTAGTAGTGGTATTGCTGGATCTTTAGGATGACTGATTCCCAGTTCTCTGAGAAACCATCATATTGCATTCCAGAGTGGCTGAGCAAGTTTACACTCCCAACAGCAATGAAGGACTGTTCCCCTTGCTCAGCACCCTCTCCAACATAGGCTGTCATCTGTATCTTTTACCTTAGCCAATCTGACAGGTGTATGGTGGTATCTCGAAGCTGTTTCGTTTTGCATTTCTCTGATGGCTAAAGATGTTGAGCACTTTTTCAAGTGCCTTTCAGTCATTTGTAATTCTTCTGCTGAGAATTCCCTGTTTAGTTCTGAACCCTTTTTTGTTTGGGGTACTCAAGGTTTTGGGCTCAAGTTTCTTGAGTTCTCTATATATTTTAGAGATCAGTGCTCTGTCACTTGTAGGGTTGATGGAAATCTTTTCCCATTCTGTAGGCTGTCGTTTTGTCCTATTGACAGTGTCCTTGGCTTTACAGAAGCTTCTTAGCTTCAGGAGATCCCACTTATTGATTGTTGTTCCTAGTTTCTGTGCTAGATCCTAATAATTTTAGTATTAATTCTTTGTTAGACAGTATTTTTGTCTTGCACTTTTTCTAACAGTTGTAGTTGAAGCAGAATTACATACTTCCCAGTTTTCCCCCACTGAGCCTCTATTTTGGCCTACTTGACAGTCTTTCTTTTTCAAAAAATTTATATTTGGTACATACAAATAAATGTGTGTGTGTTCATGTGTGTAAAACCTAATGTGTGCTTTCTTATTGTTTGTGTGCTTGTGGTTTCAAGACTGATATCTTTGCATTGGACAACTAATAACGTGGCTTCCCTCTGGGACAGGCTTGTTTTCCTTCTTTCAGCAGTCAGCAGTTGTCTGGGATGGGGCCCTACAAAGATTATTTTTCTTCCAGGTTAGCATGCTCATTGATATTGCCTTACTTGTGTAGCCATTTTTGTGTGAGGCTGTTTCATTGTAACCTTTCTGATATTCTAGCTCTTATAGTCCTTCTCCTCCTCCTCTTCCTCCTCCTCCTCCTCCTCCTCCTCCTCCTCCTCCTCCTCCTTCTCCTCCTCTTCCTACTTCTGCATTGTTATCTGGCCTATAGATGCAGCATCTGTGATATAGATATAACCATTGTGACTGGGCTCCTTATAATTTCTAGATCTCTGCAGTATATCTTATTGTGTTTTTCTGTGATTGTCTCTCCTTGTTGTTAAAAAAAAAAAGAGAGAGAAAGAAAGGTGACTTCTTTGATGAGTGGTGTTACAGAGAAGCAAAATAAATAAGTAAATAAATAAATAAATAAATAAATAAATAAAGTCTACCAGCATGCTAAAAAGACACAAAGATACAAGACGAGGTATTCACATGATGATGGCAAACAGCAACTATCTAAATGAACTTAAGGCTAATTCAACTGGAAAAAAAATATGGATGGTACTTAAACCCTTGCCAGATTCACAGGGCTAGGGAAGTTATGAACCTTAGAAAAGCTACTACCATAATTTTGCTATGTTCTAAATCTTACTATGTTCTAAATCTTATCCTTATGTCTGATGTTAAGTATTTCATTTGACTCTGTCATTTATCTCTCCATTAATACACAACATCACTTGGACCATAAACATTCTAATTTGTAGTAGCTAAAGTCAGCTGCCTCTGTTTCCACTCACCTATGGGCAATGAGCACTTTGTGTTGGCACCAATGGATATATGTGGATCTTGTTTTTACCATGAGCAAAGCTTTCCTGAGCCCACAAAATATTTTGTAGATCACACATATAGATAGAAGAGTGAGGAAAAGTGTTCACTATTCATACACTGGATGTCTACCCTCCTCTGGCTAAAGACACTCTCACTCAGGCTTATTTGCCCTGTTATAAAGTGTGATGCCATCACAGATCTGCTGTCTCTATTGCTACTCAGCGTTACAAGACATAAAGACACACTATTTCTGAAGAGGTTCATACTCAGCCTCAAGAAAAGTTTGTTTTTTCTTCCTTCTTTTGGTCACCTGCACAAAGAGAGACAAGAGTTGTGATATTAGGAGATACTTAACTTCACAAGTGGACTAACACTTTTCGTGTATCTGGGAGTTTTTGCTCTCGTAATGTATTCATAACTTTGAGGCAATAAGAAAGCAAGTCCGGCAACTCCTGTCTTTCAAATACCAGCTTTAACACACACACACACACACACACACACACACACACACACACACACACACATTTTTTCTCACATGTGTTTTTTTCCTACCAGAAAGCACAGAGGAAGTTGATGTTTGATACCTTTGACTTTCTAGCTTCCAGAATGAAAAACCAAAACCAAACCCATTTTCTTTATAAATAATTCAACCTCAGGTGTTCTTTTACAGCAACAGCAACATACATTAAAATAATGTACTTACCATGATGGATATTTTTGCAATAAAGAAACAAGGTAACTTGAAATTTGAAGGTAAAATAAAGAACATTTATTCCAACATTAACATGTGAATTAAAAGACATGATACACCATATAGTTTATAGTCATTAAAAATAAAAATAAAACACTGCTAGTGATGCTATCAATGGACTCTCTATAGCTAATAAATTAAAGCACCACAAACTTTTTAAAGACATTGGGATAATTTTACATTATATTTTGTGTACATTATTAAAACTATTTGATTCAGAAACAAAGTTACTCCAATGCCTTTGAAAAATAATCATGAGACACAACCAAAGACTTATGTAAAATTACCACATCATTAAATATTTTAGTAATTAAATATTTAAACTTAGGAAAACTTCAACACTGGTGGATTTTTTTAAATTTACTTTGATGAAGTTTTTATAAAGTTATAATTTACTTCAATAAATAATTCTGAGCAATTGCTTAGAACATGTTAAAGAAAAAGGGAGTATAACATGTGAAATCCATTAACTCATATTAAGAGTATTAGGAATTATGGATATAATTCTAACTGATTATTAAAGTTTGAAAAGCAATGTTATAAAATATGAATTAAAGAAAATGAGTTGGCTAGTTAAAGGGGTCAGTAGTAAAGCAACTTATTACTTTCAAAAACTAATAAATAGTTGAAATAATCATAGTGTAAGGAGTTTGTCTACTTTTCCTATTAAAAATGTAACAACAGATAATCAAAAATCTTCCCATCACTTGATTCCCCTACTCCAATCTCCATCTGCTTCCAGTCTCCCTGTAAAGTTTATTGTATTTCCTCCTCCCAGGGAAACACATATATCACCCCTTGGCCTCTATTTTTTAACCTGACTTATCTGAGTCTACAGATTATATTTTGGTTATAATCTACTTAATGGCTAATATTTTATTGTAAGTAAATACATACCATACTTATCTTTCTGTGTGTGAGTTATCTCACTCTGGTTGATTTTTTTTTGCTTCCATTTAGCTGCAAATTTCGTGATGTCCTTTTTTAACAATTAAATAATACTCTATTGTGTAAAGATACCACATATTCTTTGTCTATTCTTCCATTGAGGTTTGTCTAAAGTTTTTCAAGTTTCTGAGTATTTTGGGTAAGTCCACAATGACATGATTGAGAAAGTGTCCTTTTTGTAGGATAGAGTATCTTATGGATATATTCCCAAGAGACAGAGCTGGATCTTAAGGTAAATTGATTCCTAAATTTCTGAGAAACTTCCATATGCCATATTGATTTTCAAAGTGACTATAGAAGTTTTCACTCATACCAGCAATAGAGTAGGGTCCCCTTTCTGTACAACATCTCCAGCATCAGTTGTCACATATGTTACTGACCTTAGCCTTTCCACCATGAAGATCAATCTCAAAGTAGTGTTCATTTGAATTTCTGTGATATCTAAGAATTTTGAACTTTTCCTTACAAGTTTCTCAGTTACTTGATATTCTTCTATTGAGAATTTTTTTTTGAGACCTGTTTCTCATTTTCCCACTGGAATATTTGTTCTTTGTTATTATTGCTTTGTTATCTAGTTTTGAGTTATTTATATATTTTGGATATTAGACTTCTACTAAATGTTGAATGGGTAAAAAAATTACCATTCTGTAAGCTGTCACTTTTACCAAATGAAGTTGTTAGACTTACAGAAGCTTTTCCAATTTATGAGGTCCCGTTTAGTAACTGTTAATCTATTGCCTTCACTATAGGTGTTCGTTTGTGAAAGTCATCTGTTGTGCCAAGGGTGGTCCTATAGAAATCCCCAGCCACCCAGGCTGTTGCTCAGGTAAATGTTTGTTGTCTGTAAACTGACTGAGAACAATGTCCACACAACTCATTGAGCATACAGAAATTTAGGTGTACCTACATGGAGCTCTCACCCCTATATTCTAGTCTCTTTGACAAGTGAAGATACTCTAGGCTACCAAAAGAAAATCATAGACACTAACCTAGTCACCAAACCTTTGACTTACATTCTATGTACACAATTTGCTAAGGAAATGGTGGAACAGAATTTGTGGGAGTAGCCAACCAATCAGTACCATTCCTTGAAAAGGCATCCATACCCAAGAATGTTTTTGTAACCAAAACCAGAAAGTAGATACCCCAGAGACCTAGGATAAAAGCAAACACTACTGGTCTAAAAATATCATTAAAGTTATTCCTAAAGAAATTCTGCTGTACTCATTGCAGTCTTATTCACTCTCATCAGAGATTCTTTCTTCAGCAGCAGGAAGAAACAGATGCATCAAACCACAGCCAGTATATGTTTATCAAAAGAATGTTAACTGGAAGTCTCCATCAAATCCTTACCCTAGAACTCATGATACCACATGGACAAGAAGGGGAAAAGAGGCAGGTGGATAGAGGACACCTGGAGACCAAGGCCCTGTCATTCAACTAGGGAAAAAACATAGGAGCTCACAAAGACTGACGCAAAAAGTAAAGCTTCCACACGGGTTTATACTAGGTCCTCTGCATATGTATTACAGCTATTAGCTTAGTATTTTTGAAACCCTACTGATTGTAAAAATGAGTGAGTCTCTTACTGTTGTGCCTGCTCTTGGGACTCGTTTCCTCAGATTGGGTTACCCAATATTTAATATTATAAAATTTGTTTCATTTTATTTTATTTTTCTTTGTAATATTTGATTGTTATCTACTAGAATTCTGCTATTTTCTAATGAGGAAGAAAATGGGAGTGGGTTGGAGGGTGGGGGAGGAGGTGGGGAGAAACTAGAGAAGTAGAGGGAGGAGAAACTATAATCAGAAAATATTGTATGGGAAAAGAATTTATTTTTGATAAAAAGTGTAACAAAAAGAATATTAAATATTTGTAAGCCCTTGAAATATGACATAGCAGATTTAACCATATAGTGCTTTAACAGAGAATTAGTTAGTTACCAGGATCCACTTAGTGGGGTACATACCTGCAATTCTAGCTCCAATGGTTCTTTTCTGGCCTCTGTGGGCACTGTACTTATGCACACAAACTATATCATATATACATAATCAATATTTTATCTAGAAGTCAATTAAGCAATGTAAAAGCACATTTGCACATTAAAGCACATATAAGAACCTCTTCACTAGTGTAGAGGAGATTGAGGTATAAGAGTCACAATTCTGAATTATACATAGGCTAAATGTTAAGACCTTCTATAAATATAAAACAAAATTAAACATGATAACTAATAAAAAAGTCTTTTTGTTTGTTAGGTTTGGTTGAAAGCATTAAATTAATATCTGAATCAACCATAGAGATGGCAGGAATGTATAGTAGCAGAGAAATTGCTTTCTGGGTTGTTGAAAGTCTTGGAACTAAATATTTTAATGTTTACTTTTGCTGCAATAAATACAAATAAATTGAAATGACATGTAAATTCAAAGTAATTTGAGAGGGGAAAGTGCAGGTGAAGGTAGAAGAGAAACCACTTTCCAGCCATTGATGCAGAGTTGTATTATACTACTTCATTCAGTTATTTTATTATGCATGTTATTTGAACATCCTTATTAATATATGTTATAGAATAAAGTCTCATTTTTTACCCATAATTCACCTGTTTCAAACTCCTCCCAGTCAGTCTTCAGCCTTTCTCCTCCCCATTTTCAAATTCCCTACCCAGAAAGGGAAAGAGAAACCAAGGTGGATTAGCTCAGGCTCCACTCCAGACAAGTCCGATTTCCTTTCAATTATCAAGACTGGGTTAGGAGTTCCTCTGGAGGGAATGGGCTCCAAAATGCCAGTCCATGCACAGAAATATAGTTTGAACCTTCCCCTTGAGGCTCCACATATTGTCCATGCGATAGGACAGTTGCCTACCCTTGGAGAGCTTACTACCTTTTCCAGATGGTTGCCAGGTGGCTGTTCTTAATACAGTGAGCTCCCCAGAGTTCCAGCCAGCCATGACTTGATAATTTTTCTCATAGTCCCTATCTCCTTGCTCATATTGACTCTTCTCCCCCGCTATCAGCTGGACCAGAGACTCAGCACAGTTCTCAGCCATGTATCCATGTATCCCTGCCTCTACTTCTATTCATTGTTGGATGTAAGTTCTGTGATGACACTTAGGGCGGCTATTCATTTGATTATGAGATAAGTCCTGTTTAGGCAACACCTTCACTATTGGTTGGAGACCTAGCCAGGGACATCCAGTGAATTCTTGGAGGTTTCCCTAGCACCTGATCTTTTTCCAACCTCATATTTGCTTTCTCTATGAAGATCTCCATCTCTTTTTTCTCTCTCTCCTTGATGTTTCTCTCACTTAATCACCTCCTTCTCTCATGATTTGTTCTACCTCTTTTTCGTTGCAAACTCTTATACTTGGGAGTTAGCTAAGATCTTCTCTATTTTCTCTTCTTTGAAGACTCCCTGGATGTCTCTCTAAAGTTCCGTTAGATCCCAAGCTGTTCAGTGGTTGTGGTTTGCAGCTTGGGTGTTCTATTTGTTTAAAGCTCACTAATGAGTTAGTATGTCCCCTGCTTATCTTCTTGAGTTTGTGATACCTTGCTCAGAATATTCTCCAAATCCATCTATTTCCCTGCAAATTTTAAGATATCAATTTTTTCTTACTGCTGAGTAATACATCATTGTGTAGATGTACCACAGTTTGTTAATCCATTCTCCAGTTGAGAGGCACCTAGGTTGTTTCCAGGTTCTTGCTATTATGAAAAATGATATGAACATAGTTGAGCTAATGGTTTTGCATTGAGAATGTGCATCTTTAGAGTATATGCTCAACAGTGGTATTGCTGTAACCTTGGGGAGCCTCCAACATAGGCTGGATCCTTGGGCAGTCTCCAACATAGGCTGTCATCTGTATTTTTAATCTTAGACATTCTGACAGGGGTAAGGTGGTATCTCAATGTTGCTTTGATTTGCATTTCTCTGATAGCTAAAGATGTTGCATGTCTCTGATAGCTAATGTTGTTGAGCAATTTTTCTAGTGCTTTTCAGCTATTTTTAATTCTTTTGCCCAGAGTTCCTTTTTCAGTTTTAAACTCCATTATTAATTGGGTTATTTAGGGTTTTGGGCTCTAGTTTCTTGAGTTGTCTATATATTTTAGACATCAGCACTCTGTCACTTATAGGGTTGGTGAAAATATTTTCCCATTTTGTAGGCTATTCTTTTGTCTTACTGACTGTGTCCTTGGCCTTACAGAAGCTTCCCAGTTTCAGAAGGTCCCATTTATTGATTGTTGTTCTTAGTGTCTGTGCTACTGGTATTATATTTAGGAAGTGGTCCCAATGCCTTGGAGGGTATTTCCTACTTTCTTTTCTATCAAGTTCAGCGTAGCTGGTTTTATGTTGACATCTTTGATCCATTTGAACCTGAGTTTTATGCAAGGTGATAGGCTTGGATCTTTTGGCATTTTTCTACATACTGCCATCCAACTATGCCAACGCACTTTGTTGAAGATACTATGATTTTTCCATTAAATATTTTTGAGTTCTTTCTTAAAAATCAGGTGTTCATAGGTTTGTGGGTTAATGTCTTGATCTTCAGTTCAATTCCATTGATCACAATTATGTTTTTATGCCAGTACCAGGCTGTTTTTATTACTGTATTTCTACAGTATAACTTGACATCCAGGATGGTGATTGTAAGTGCATTGAATCTGTAGATTGCCTTTGGTAGAATTGCCACTTTTACTATGTTGATCCTACCTATCCAGGAGCATAAGAGATTTTTTCATTTTTGGATATCATCTTCAATTTCTTTTTTTAGTAATTTAAAGTTATTATCAAAGAGATCTGATACTTCTTTGGTTGTATTTATACCGAGGTATTTAATGCTATTTGTAGCTATTATAAAAGGTGATGTTTCCTTTATTTCTTTTTCATCCTGTTTGCCTTTAGTGTATAGGAGGTCTACTGATTTTCTTGAATTGGTCTTGTATCTTGCTACATTGCTGAAGGTATTTTTTGGCTGTAGATGTTGCCTGGTAGAATTTTGTGCATCACATATGAATACAATCATATTATCTGCAAATAGAGATAGTTTCACTTCTTCTTTTCCAATTTGTATCTCCTTAATCTCCTTTTGTTCTTTTATTGCTTTTGCCAAAACTTTGAGAATTATATTGAATAGACAAGAGAAGAGAGGACAGCCTTGTCTAGTTCCTGATTTTAGTGTGATTGCTTTGAATTTCTCTCCATTTAGTTTGATGTTGGCCATCAGCTTCTTGTAAATTGCCTTTATTATATTTAGGTATTTTTCCTTTATCCCTGACCTCTCCAGGAGTTTTATCATAAAGGAGTCTAGGATTTTGAAAAAGGCTTTGTCACCATCTAAGGAGATGATCATGTGATTTTTCTTTCCATTTGTTTATATGATGGATGACCTTTACAATTTTTTGCATGTTGAACCATCCCTGTATTTCTGGGATGAAGCCTACTTAATTGTGGTGGAGGGTTTTTTTATATGTTGTTGTATTTGGTTTGCCTGAACTTTCTTGAGTATTTTTACATTAATGTTCTTGAGTGATATTGGTGTGTAATTCTCTTTCTTAGTTGTGTTTTTTAGTGGCTTGGGTAACAGGGTGATGGTGGCCTCATAAAAAATATTTGGCAGTGTTTCATCAGTTTCTATAATATAGAAGAGTTTATTATGTATTGGCTTTAGTTCTTCTTTGAATGTCTGGCAGAATTCTGCATTGAAACCATTGGTTTGGGGCTTTTTTTTATTTTGGAGACTTTTATTTTTTTTTATATTTTTTTTCAAGCTGTGACTGTTTATTAACTGACCAGATTACAAAAATACCATGGGCAGCACCTTAGTTCATCCATCTAATAAGCCTGTTTATCTGGTCTTCCCTGTTGCCAGCATCTCTACCTTCCACAAAGTGAGTTGTCTTTTTCTTCATTCCACCTCGAGGAGAGGATAATTTGAAGGGCCACAGGAAGTTATTGGCTTCCTTGAAGCGTTTTCCAAATGTATAGGTCTCATGAATTAGATCTTCCATGCAGATGATGCCATATTTACCCAGAGACCGAGCAATCAAGGAATTATCTGTCAAGGCAATTCTCTTCTTATTGATTTTGCCATAGCCTCCTTTGTAGATGAGCTCATTTACTGACTTCAGGTTCGGATACCCACATGCAATGTATGGTTCCACAATCCTCAGCATGTTAATTGAAGTCTTGCTGAGCTTGACAAAGGTGCCATTGAAGATCTGATGAAGACGGAGAAGCTGCAATACCTTACGGACCTTTGGACTTACACCACTGATACCTCGGATCCTGATGACAAATGCCAACTTTGGCTCTGCAGGCACGTAGAAGTTTCCAGCCTTCCTTGCCATCCTAGCCATCCGAATCTCAATCCGGTACATCTGCCTGTATTCCTTGTGGTAATGCTTCGCCTTTTCATAGATAAGCTTCCTCCTTGCCTTTCAAAGTGTCTTCAGGGCAATCTTCTTCCGAAGGCGCTTCACCTTCAGCTCTGCGAAATTCCTTCGCTTTTTCTTAAGGGTTTCTGGCACAGAAGGAACCTTCTTTTTCTTTTCCTTGTCATTTGCAGGGACCTTTTTCTTCTCCGGCACAGCCTCCATGGTTCCAGTCAGAAAAAAGAAGAGGAATTGGAGACTTTCAATAACAGCTTCAATTTCTGTTGTGGATATAGGTCTATTTCGGTCTTTAATCTGCTCTTGATTTGATTTTGGTATTTGGTGCTTCTCCAGAAAGCTGTCCATTTCTTTTAGGTTTTCCATTTTAGTAGCATATAGATTTTCAAAGTATGACCTGATAATTCTCTGGATTTTCTGGGTGTTTGTCATTATGTCTTCCTTTTCATTTCTGATTCTGTTAATTTGAATACTCTCTCACTGTCTTTTGGTTAGTTTGGGTAAGGGTTCATCTGTCTTGTTGACTTTACAAAAAGCCAACTTTTTGATTCATTGATTCTTTGTATTGTTCTATTTGTTTCTATTGCATGATTTTAGCCCTAAGTTTGATTATTTCCTGCTGTCTATTCCTTCTAGGTGCATTTGATTGTTCTATAGCCTTCAGCTCAGTTGTTAAGTCTCTTGTGTGAGAGTTCTCTCAGTTTTTCATATAGGAATTTAGTGATATAAATTTTCCTCTTTACACTGCTTTCATTGTGTCCCATACTTTGGGGAATGTTGTGGATTCATTTTCATTAAAATCTAGGAAGTCTTTGATTTCTTTCTTAACTTTTTCCCTGACCCAGAGTTGGTTCAATGTATAGATGGCCAGTTTTCATGAGTTTGTAGGTTATCTGTGATTTTTGTTGTTGTTGAATTCTAACTGTAGATCATGGTGGTCTGATATGATACAAGGGGTTATTCCCACATTTTTTGTATCTATTGATATTTGCATTATGACCAGGTATGTGGTCCATTTTAGAGACACTTCCATGGGGTGCTTAGCAATCTATGTTCAGATGGAAGCTTCTATAAATATCTATTAAGTCCATTTACATCATAAAATCTGTTAGACCCCTTATTTCTTTGTTGAATCTTTGTATGGTTGACCTATCTAAGGGTGAAAGTGGGGTTCTGAAGTCTTCCACTATTAGAGTATGACATTTGATGTGAGGTTTAAGATTTAGTAGTTTTTCTTATACATATATATAGGTGCCAATAGATTAGGGGCATAAATATTCAGGATTGAGATCTCATTTTGATCGATTTTTCTTGAGAAAATAATAATGTCCATCCTTGTTTCTTTTGATGGATTTTTGTATGAAGTCTACTTTGTTGGGTATTAGTAGGGCAACACCAGCTTGTTTGTTGGAGCCATTTGATTGGAAAATCCTTTTTCAATCCTTTATTCTGAGCCTGTGTTTGTCTTTGATGTTGAAGTGTGTTTCTTGTATGCAGCAGAAGGTTGGCTTATGTTTTTGTATTCATCATGTTAAAATGTGTGTTAATGTGAACATGGTCTTGCACCTCTGACTAGACACTCCATGCTATGTCTGAGGCGTGTCTACATAGTCACCGTTTAAAGAGACAGATACACATGGCAGATGCTCTTTTTCCCCTAACCCGCTTCTTTTCTCTTCTCTTCTCTTCTCTTCTCTTCTCTTCTCTTCTCTTCTCTTCTCTTCTCTTCTCTTCTCTTCTCTTCTCTTCTCAGAAGGGAAGATCAGGTCATGGGATCATCACTTTCTGAAGATGTCTGACATACACTCTGCCCTGGACACCACAGGGTCATGCTGTTCAGAGAGATGTCTATCCCTCTGTCCTGATGCAGCCTTCCTTGGAGATGGGGCCCAGTTGTCTGTATGAGAATTTTTTATATTCTCTTTTAAGTCTTCTATAATGTTTATAAAGTTGTTTGTACTGATTTTCATTCTGTTTCCTTTTCATTGCTATGTTCAGGTCTTGGTTTGTAGAACCACCAGCTTCTTTGGGCAGTGCCTTGTTGTTCTTTATATTGTTATATATATTCTTGCACTGGTATCTGCCCATTGGTCCTTTAGTTCCCTCTTAGTCAGTTCTTAGTCAGAACTTAGTCAGTTGTGGCTACAGGGGTTGTATGTCTCCAGTCTGCTCTGGACATGGGTTCTATACAATCTTATACTCTCCTCTGGACAAAGGATCTGTGCAGTCCAAAGATTTCCTCTGTGATGATGCAGCTTGCCTTGGAGGCAGGACCTGGCCATGGGATGTCCCTCCTGATATGTGTCTCTTGGGATCATTGAGGAAGGTCTCTCTCAGCTTTGATTTAGGGCAGAACTGCATGTGAGGTCAGAGCTGGGGTTATGACTCCAACCTTGGGAAGGAGGTCTCAGGAGGGCTTAGATGTTGAAACCCAATCACCTCTCTCTCTGCTCTTGATATGGGGTCCTCACATTCTGAAGATGTCCCTAAAATATTTCATAAAACTATATAGAGGACTTGTGTTTAGCAAAATATAATTTTAATCTACACAATCAAACCTGACTAAAAGTGACCTCAAGTTTCAAATTCAGCTTTGAGGAACAGAAGCTGTCCAGGATCTTGTTGGTACAAAGGTTTTTCTGTCTGCTGTGAGAATTGGGGAAATATAGTCATTACATTACATTTTGTTGTCAGGCCCAAATGAGCACTGTCTCTGCACAATGTGGCATAGCAAGTTCTGCTCTGGTTGTTTCTGAAGGTTCCATTGTAACTGCCATGCAATCAAGAAATAGTAATTACTCATGAACAGCCATCAGGGAACCATAAAGAAAAGAAACTAGGCCCTCCAAGGATAGGCATCTGTCCACTGACATGGACAGTATGTGGAACCTCGTGGGGAGGGAGCAGACTGTGTTTCTGTGCTTGGGCTGGCACTTAGAAGCCTATTCCCTCCAGAGGAGCACCTAACCCAATCTTAATATTAGGATGAAGAAATCAGACTTGCCAGGAGTGGATGCTGAGTTGATGCACCTTGAGACTTCTTGCCTTCTTTGAGGGGGGGATGGGAGGGGAAGGAGAGGAGGGGGGGTGAAGATTGACTGGGAGGGTTTGGGAAGGGAAACTGTGGGAGAACAAGACATACACGAATAAAAAGGCTTTATTTTATGAATAAATTTTTAAAAACCAATGTATTACTGAATTTTGAATGGATTAAAAAAGAAATCCAACAGAAAGAAAAACAAAAAACAAGTACTCACTGAGAAACTCAGGCCTTGCATAAATCCAGTCTCTAAAGAAAGATCACGTCATGAGAAAATGTTCCTAAGCATTATAGACTAAATTAACTTCCACAAAAAAGATGCTAGAGTCCTTGCAGAGATGATAGAGAAATCTGTAAAAACTTACGTTTCTGAGAATATTGATGATGTTGTAGTTTAAATGTGAATGCTCCTCCCCCCAGACAGGCTTACACGTCTCAATGTTTGATTCTCAGCTGGGAGGGGCTATTTAGAAGGATTGGTAGTTATGGCCTTGAAAGAGGAGGTGTGTCATTGGGAATGAACTCTAAGATTTCAAAAAGTCATGCCAGACCCAATCTCTCTGCCTCCAACTTGTAGATAAGATCTACTTCTCCAGCACTATACCTCCCTGGATGCTGCCATGCTTCCTATCATGGTCTTGATCCCATTCTCTAAAACTGTAAGCAAACCCCCAACTAAATATTTCTTTTATAAATTGCATGGTCACATTGTCTCTTCACAGTAGTAGATAAGCAACTGAAACAGAATCAAAGTGGTTTCAAGGACAGGCTTATTGGGCAAGCTAACAGTAGAACAGTTTGTAGAAAGAAGCTCTTCGATTGAATTTCATGTATGCTTATATTACCTACATGTTGGTTTCCAAAGATAAAAAAAATTGCTTTCTTCTCCACTTTTTTCCAGTCCAATAAAAAATATACAATTTGTAAATTGTAGTACAGAACTACAAGGAAAAGTTATTCTGGGAAATCTGGTTTCCACTACTTGCAAAAGAAAAAAGTCATCACAATCTAAGTTCCACTTCAGATTTTATTATCACATCAAAGACTTCACTTTTTCATTTAGTCTGAAACATCCAAACTGTAGCCAGAATGACAGATATGATGACAAATAGTGCAGTATAAAAGATGAAAAAAACATATCAAAGCTTGGCAAACTGGCTATAGTCCCAGAACTAACTTAGGAGACTAGTGTAGGGGAATCACAGGTCCATGCATCCAAAACTACACGACAGGGAGCTAGTCAAAGAAAATTTAAAAAATGAAAATAGCATTCCAAGTAGAGTATCAGATTTGCTGTGTCTGAGCCAGTGAATGAGAAAAAGCTGATTTGAAAATGCAGAAGATCATATTTGTGTAAAAGAAAAACATAAAACAAAAACCTGAGACAGAATTTCCATGCAGGAAAAATTGGGCTTCCGTGGTGGTGCTCAGTCACAGCACTGTACTTGCTGATCTGTTGACATCAGCTACAGTCACTAGCAAAATGTTTCTATGGGCAGCACTGTGATAACAGACTGTGTGAGAAGCTCCTGGCTGTACAAAGTCACCCAGAGAGTGGAATAGTCAGGTGCATAGTAGACTTGAATAAGGTAAGCACTATAGTGTATCAAATGAGTAGCCTGAAAGCTAGAAGCTGAGTTCTGGATATAAATGACTCCCCACTACCTCTACCATCTCCTTTTGCATTGCTTGGGAAAATTTCACATGATGAGTAAAAAGGTGTCATGGAATCCTGACAAAGGTACTCAGGGAGGTTGGCCTTCCCCATTCCATCAGATCTGCAGTTACCAAAAGCCTTCCATGAGGAAAGTTTAATCCCTAAATCCTGAGAGGCCAGAGAGTAACTTGGTGGTGGTGTTAGATTTGGAAGGGCCAGGAAGGTGGAAGTGTACAAGAACAGATGTCTTACCAAAGGGAATTCTAGCAAATCCTATTACCACAGAAACCCTCATTTGAAAGGGCTCTTGGACTTATCTTTTCTGAAATGTTGAGAATAGTAGTCCTCTTGCTCATGAACTCTAACCTCTCAATGTGATGAGATAAAAAGAGCATAACATCTGCCATATCACACAGCCGCTTCTTTTTAGATTTGTATTTAATTTTAAAATTTAAAATTTTATTTTTTTAAAGTCTTGAATTTTTTCAATTATTGTGATTTAACTTCTGTCTCACCATAATAGACTTGAAGCCTGACCCTATTACTGCATGTTTTCTCTTTTTCATTTCTACACAAACATTAGTTTTTCAAGCACCATTTATACCTCTAAACAATATAGTATTTTTCTCTCATTATTATTTTATCTTCTCTTTGCTTTTTTCCTTTGTCCTTTCTCATTTTACTTTTTAAATATTTCTATTTTTACCTCTAAAAAAATCAATAGACTACATTTTCCACAACTACTAATCTGTTGTAGCTGTCTCTAGGCCTGACAAGTCACATAGGTGAGGTGGTAAATCATTAAGGAGAACCACAGCCATCTTTGCCTTAAAAAAAATTACAAGTGAAGACACATCACCAGAAGAGTCACATAAAATAAAATATACAAGTAAGCAATGGTGATAAATAAAAGAGAAAAATAAGAAAATCAAAGGAATTATACCTCCCGACAGATGCATTTTTGAAAAGAGCAGAGAAACAAAATATGTGGGGGGAAATTCACTATTGTAAACCTTAATGTTTACAAACAGTTGATATCGGAAAACAAAGGTAATGATGCAGGTTTGTGAGTTTCTTCTCTTCTTTTATATCTGAAATTCTAAATGCCACTTACATGGCTGTGTTTTGTATGGGTAACATATTGAACTTCTAATTTTCTCTTAGGCCTAAGTGTTTAGTTTCACTAGATTTGATAAAAAATTTTACATAATCTACTTAAAAGAATCAGTGATTGTACAGAGTACTAAAATAAGCAGATAATGGAGTAAGAACATTAATTTGAGACCTTGATAAGTTAGAAAAGTTAGAAAGAAAGAATTCTGTAAGCATCAGCATGCTGTACTATTTTTGTTTTTGTTTTGTTTTGTTTTTTAATTTGTGTTAAGGTACTTTCTTTTTTCCCTTGTGATTTCTTTTCTTCTATGTCTGGCCTCCATACTCCTTTGGGCTTCTATTTTATCAGCTGAACTGACCTCCTTCCTTGCCAGAAAGAGGGAAAAGTCTCTTGCTGTGGGATAATGCTCTTGTACACTCTAAAGATTTGACACTTGAATTGATTTAATAAAACACTGATTGACCAGTTGCTAGGCAGGAAGTATAGTCAGGGTAAACAGACTAGGAGAATTATGGAAAGAGAAAAGGTAGAGAAGCAGTAACCATCAGACACAGAAGAAGCAAAATGAGAATCCTGAGCTGATTAAAATGTTCCAAGTTATGTGGCTAAACATAAATAAGAATTAGTGATTAATTTAAGTGTTAGAGCTGGTTAGTAACAAACTTGAGCTACTGGATGAGCATCTATAAGTAAAAAATTAAGAAAGTTATTAAAGTAGACAAAATTCTAACTTTGAGACAAAATTTAAAAAACATGAAAAGAGAAATTATGCACAAAATTGAGAACTTGAAAAAGAATCACACAATTTCTGGCAAGGAAAGAATCAATCAATTAATCAAATATAATAACTGTGAAAAACATTGTCAACATATAATTATAACATGAAAACATTTCAAAGGAGGAGGACACAGTTGGAATAACAATACATTGGGGAATATATAAAGAAAAAAATGATCATGATTGTAACTGTCAAGATCTCTAAGTTGTTTTAAGAAACCAAATCTTAGGATCTATGAAGGTAGAAGGAACTAAAGTAAGCATCGACAAATTGGTCAGTAAAGCAATAGAAAACTTCCTCAAATCCAGTGAAAGAAATGGACATCGAAACATCAGAGGTATTTACAAATCTATTGTGCTATGTGCTACACAGCTCAACCAGGTAAGAAGCATTTAGAAATCTGAATAAATAAGCAGAGAAGAAATACACAATGCCATATCATAGTCAACATATCAAAAAGAATAATGTAAAGAATGATGACTTAAAGCTGTAAGATAAATATTCCAACTTATATGCGGAGGCAGAAGTGCAAAACTATCATGAATTTTTTTGTCATCAATTTAATGCCCAAGAAAGTATGAAATGATACATTTTGAATACTGGATGTAAAGAACTAACAGAGTGGCTATGCATAGCAAATGTATTTTTTTAGACATAATGGAGAAATGAGATCATCTAGAGATTAGTAGATTGTTAATTCAGACAATTCAAGATAGCACTTGTTAATATTTACAAGAATACAAAATATAGAAAGATGACATTCTCATACATGAGAAAATAGAAAAGAAAACCGGTAGGAAAAGAAGGAGCTGAGAACTGGGAAGGAATCTATCCTGCATAGCACAGCAAACCCAACAAAACTCTAATACAAATGGAGGGGGTAAAATACAATAATATACCTTACTAGAAATTATCTAAAAAATTCTAGTAAAGAGAAAATACCTATTAATAGTGACTTTAAATATAAGTGGACTCACTCACTGGTAAAAAAACAAACAAACAAACAAAAAAAAAAAAACAAGAACAACAACAAAAAAAAAACCCATAGCCTAAATAATTGGATTTAAAAACAGAATCAATGGTTTATTGTTTCTGAAAAATCCACATCACTGGCAAATAATTCAATAACTTGGGTCAATGGCTGGATACCAACATATAAAGCAAATAAAAGCTGTGAAAAAGTTTGTCTTATCAATTATGGCACAAAATTGACTTCAAATGTTTTCTATTTTCTCATGGATGAGAATGTCACCTTTCTATATTTTATCTTTTTGTAAATATTTATTAAGTGATTTCTTGATTGTAATAAAATTTTGAAGAATAAAAAGATAGCACTACACATTAATAAACATTATATTCATCAAGAAGAAATTACAATTAATAATACTTAATGGACTGAATATTAGGCTCTTGTCATTGGAGATGGAACAGAGGCACGGGTCTATGCAGTATCACTCTCAGCCAAGGAGTTTCTTTTATCTTTTCAGGACCTTGACTCTAAAAAAAAACTGGAGAAATAGCTTTGATGCTTAAAAGTAAGTTTGGGACTAGCCAGCATGATAAAACAGAGTTGTAGATTTTATTAGAGATAGTTTATCATAGGCTTAAGCATGATGATTAAAAGAGAAGGAAGGGCCTCAAAGGAGAATAAGAGAATACCCAGTTCATTGGTTTGGGCTTCTCTGAGAGTCATGAAAAATAAGGAATTCCAAAGTATGGCTTTGAACCGCTCAGGGGAGTCATAGAAATTGAAGCATATGCAAAAATAGATACTGGTTACTTAAGGGAGAGTCACAGAGAGTAAGATACACCCACATAGTTATAATTGTTCCTCAATGGGAATTTGCATTTATGCATCTCAGTAATTTCCAGGTATTCCATTTTGTTAGCTACCAAATTACATCTCAAACACCTGTTAAGAAATCTTTAGCTTCTTCCTTTCTGTTTTTATATAGGAGAAATGATGTGACTCTGGAGATACCTTGGGTGTGATAATTATTTGATAAATTAAACCCAGAGCTACTAATGGCACTAAAAGTTTTGGGGAGCCACATTTTAAATGACATGAGTAATCAGGCAAATTTTAGTACCTTCTCAGAATTCTTATTCTTATTAAAAAAAAAATAATTTTTGAATGTACACAAAAGAAAGCTAAGAACCATCTTCGAATTTAAAAGGGAAATGCCAACACAAGAAACCCATAATCTTGGTAGTTGCCCGAAAAAGGAAGTTGGAGAAGAGAAAGAAATAACAATGTGTAGAATGCAAGCAACCACACAATAAAAAGACGCTAATCAGAGAGTGAGAGCCCCAAAGTATGAGAGAAAGCCCAGTTAGACTCTACCTAGCATCTGAAAGAAAGAGACAGAAATGAAGACAAAGGGAAGATTTTTATAAGGCAAGCAGACTCCACAGAATCTTATGACTATTCTGTGACGACTATAGAGACAGCAGAGATCTGAGGAAGGACAAGTGCATTTCATCATTACATGGGTACTTATTCTTCCCAGATCCTTAGCAAGGAATTTGATGCATTCACATTCTTGTGGGAGCATTCTCTTAAACACTTAATTAGTAGCCTAACTAGATTTTATCTCACATACTAACAATAGATTGGAATGTTAAACCAGAGGTGTATTCCATTGTTTCCATCAAGGGGAAAGAGATATCCCTTGATGGACCTTCAATGTTATTGTAACACGAGGCTTGCACAAGGGGTGGAGTCTATGTCATTCTCCTGTAAATGAGGCTTCTACATACTACCACAAAAGACTTACACAGTGATCATTTTCATTAGGTTTCTATCCTCACTGCTGAGATATTTTTGGCTAATGTGGTGATGCACACTTTGCTCTCATTACTTGGAAGGCAGAGGCAGGTGGTTCTCTGTGAGTTCAAGGGAAACTGGTCTATAAAGCAAGTTCAAGGCATCCAGGACTGTTACACTGTATTGTAAACCATTAGAGCACAGATAGACATGCTGTTCCACTTCATCAGCCCTTTCACTCACATATAATCTCAGGCCTCCAACACTGAGGTAAGTTAGGGTCCCTCAGTAAATGTCACGCAGCACAAAAGTTCAGGAATATCAAAATGATACCATCATCTCAGTGGGAACAGATCACACCTTCAGTATTATGATAAAAATCCCCAAAGAAATTATAAATATTTCCTGCCATCTATTCCTTGTAGGTGAGTTTGATTCTAATTGTTCTAGGACTTTCAGCTGTGATGATACTTCTCTTGTGTGGGATTTCTCTAGTCTTTCATGTAGGCATCTAGTGCTATGGATTTTCCTCTTAAGACTGCTTTCAATATACCCCATACGTTTGGGTATGTTATGAACTCACTTTTGTTAAATTCTACAAGGTCTTTGATTTCTTTAATTTCTTCCTTCACCCAGAGGTGGTTCAGTTGAGTGATGTTTAGTTTCCATGAGTTGGTGGGCTTTCTGTGGTTCTTCATGTTGTTGAACTTTAACTTCAGACCATGGTGATCTGATATGGTGCAAGGAGTTATACCCATTTTTTGTACACGTTGATATTTGCTTTATAATCTAGTATGTGGTCAATTTTAGAGAAAGTTCCATGGGGTGCTGAGAAAAATGTATATTTTTTCTTGTTTGGGTAGAAAGTTCGATAAATATTAACTACATTGATTTGGGTCATAACTTCTGCTAGATCCTTCATTTATTTATAGAGTTTCTGTCTGGTTGACCT
This sequence comes from Sigmodon hispidus, assembly GCA_004025045.1. Lineage (NCBI taxonomy): Eukaryota > Metazoa > Chordata > Mammalia > Rodentia > Cricetidae > Sigmodon > Sigmodon hispidus. The sequence continues at coordinate 17,284 of PVIH01003179.1, read as the reverse complement.
ATCCCAGGATGAAATAATACATCAACTTTCAGTAGCAAATAAAAGTAGAAAACTTCAGAAGAAATGAGAGTGAGGCATCAAATTAATCTTGGAGAGTTGAGCCTTGCTTGAGAGTAGGAAAGAGTACAGTGCAGACTGCCAGCAGCCTTGCTCAGGAAGGGTAGCAAGGGCAGAACTGCCCTGTGCTTTACGTAATAGGCATTTTAAAAGAGAAGATGAGGCAGGGAGGAGATAAAAGCTGGAAGAGTGCCTAAAACCTTTCTTTTATGAAGAGTGTTGATAAAAGCTATTTCGAAGATCCCACTGAATCTACAACAAGGTGACCCAGAGGAAAACAACTGCCTATAAATTGCACACTTCCTGAGCCCAGACTAGGGGACTAAACTCTGAAACCTGGGCTGCAGAATACCTTGGGGATTAAATACAGTGGTGGGTGGCCATGGCTTTGAGCCATACCTGGGCAGCGCTCAGTGAGGTGGGAATCTTTTGAACCATAATCTAGAATGGAACATAAACACAAACTCAGAGCATGTGCCCTGTTCTCAGAGTGGATTATCAAGGTGTCACTAATGCTCTTGATTCAACCTGTGAAAGACTGCTCGGTGATCTGATTGGCCTCGGGGATTCAGTGAAGAAAGACCATGAGGTGAAACTGGAGTGGGCACCAGAAGAGAGACCATATTTGGAGTCAGAAGTACAAACCAACTCTGCTCACACATGTCTGTGGGCTCCTGTTTAATACTTTACACCAACCTATCACATTCCCTGTTCCCTGCACTCTTCTCATTCCCCCATTCTTTTTCCTTTGATGGCTCTGCCCAAAGGACACAGGTGAGTCTGGAGTTAGATTTCTCCCTGCCTCTGACTCCTTAGAGCTGCAATTATTTTAGGTTTTCTGATTCCATTCCTTTTTATTTTTCACTTTCCTTTAGCAGGAGCTGCTTCAAATCCTTGGGTGTTTTTTTTTTCTATTGTTCTTCCATTTATTTATTTTCCTCCTCTAGGTTGTATTTATTTTTACCACCATAATATTAATTGCCTTACTCTACTTCTGTTCTCTTTATGTTTGTATACTAAGTCTGATCTCAGTGTACACAGAAATATCCATACTCCTCACTTCTTAAAGCTTTTATATTTGAATTAAGATAGTTTTCTAGTTGACTATTACTGTATTTTCATTGATGTTGTGTCTGCCCATGCCTCTGATGGGCATGCCTTCAATTTCAATGAAGTAGCAGGATACAAAAGCAGCATACAAAATCAGTAGCTTTTCTATATACTAAGAGAAAAATTACTATGTAGGAAATAAGGAATGTTTCTTGAACCATTTTAAGACAACAGTAGACTACCTAAAATATAACAGATTACAAAGCAGAAAACGATAGAACAGTTATTTTCAAGTACACAGAATGCCCTGGCTTCAAGCCAACATTTCATTAAAAATTATGTTTGTGTAAACTAGGAAAACTTTTCTTGTTTGTTTTACTGAAAAGTCAAAATTCAAGGCAAAATGATAAGATTTTAGTAATTAATTCAATTAGGAAAATACCATATGTAAGTAATATTTATTGAGCAATTATGAAGTATAAGGATGAGTAAACTTTGGAAAATTGATAATAGTCATTTTAGCGAAAATTTAATCACAAGCAGAGCTGAAATTGGAACCTCTCCCTTCTTTGTTCACTTCCTATTTCCACTAACAACCTTATCTATCCCTGTTTTTCAAGAACCTCACCAGGCACAGAATGTAATGCTGGAACATTCAGGATCAGAGACCAAAGAACAATCTCTTCATGGTCTCACATGTTCCCATAGCTTGCATAGAGCCGGAGGTGGGGCTTTGAGGCTGCAGCAGTACTGGAGTTAGTGAATAAGTGAGAGAAGATGAAGAAACACACCAGGCCAGGTCTGTGCAGGTGTACTCTTAGCTCTCCCATCATATTTCCTTTCCTTAATTCTTTTTTATGTTTATTTATTTTTATAGAATAAAAGCATTTTTATCCATGTGTCTCCTTGTTCCAACACCCTTCTTCCTCCCAACCCCTCCCAGTCACCCTTCAGCTTCTCTTCTCCCAAGCTCCCCATCCCCTCCCCAGAAAGGGCAAGAGGTCCCAAGGTAGATTAGCTCAGCATGCACTCCAAGTAAGTCCTATTTCCTCATCCTAATATCAAGGCTGGGTTAAGTGTTTTTCTGGAGGGAAGGGGCTCCAAGTTACTGCAGTCCAAGCACAGAAACACACTCTGATCCCTCCTCTTGAGGCTCCACATACTGCCCATGTCAATGGACAGTTGTCTATCCTTGAATGGCTTATTTCCTTTTTCTGATGGTTCTCCAGTTGTTCTCCAGTTGATGGCTGTTCTTGATTCATTGAGCTAAGCTCCCCAGAGCTCAAACCAGCCAGCACTGTGATAATTTTTCTCATAGTCCCTATCCCCTTGCTTATATAGACTTTCCTCTCCTGCTATCAGCTGGACCAGGGATTCAGCCCAGTGCTCAGCCATGTATCCCTGCCTCTACCGCTTTTCATTGTTGGATATAAGATCTGTGATGGTACTAAGGTTGGTTATTCATTTGATTATAGGGGAAGTCATGTTTAGGCAACACCTTTACTATTGGTTGGAGATCAAGACAGAGACATCCTGTGAGTTCTTGAAGGTTTCCCTAGCATCTGGTCTCTTTCTAACCCCACATTGGCTTCCTCCATTAAGATCTCCATCTCATTTTTTTCCTCTCCCTCCTTATTGTTCCCCTCACTCAATCATCTCCTTTTCTCATGATATGTTCTCACTTCTTCTTGGTTGCAAACTTTTATTTAAGTTTCTTCAGATCCCAAGCTGTTTAGTTGCTGTGGTTTGCAACTTGTGTATTCTTTGCTTTTTATTTAAAGTCCACTAATGAATGAGTACATCCCTACTTATCTTTCTGGGTTTGTGATACCTTACTCAGGAGGATATTCTTCAAATCCATCAATTTTCCTGAGAATTTTAGAATATGTTTCTCTCTCTCTCTCTCTCTCTCTCTCTCTCTCTCTCTCTCTCTCTCTCTCTCTCTCTCTTTACTGCTGAATAGTATTCCATTGTGTAGATGTACCACACTTTGTTAATTTGTTCTTCAATTGAGGGCATCTAGGTTGTTTCCAGGTTCTTCCTATTACAAATAATGCTGCTATGAACATAGTTGAGTTAATACCTTTGGAATGTGAATGTACATCTTTAGGGTATACACCCAGAAGTGGTATTGCTGGGTCCTTGGGGAGATTGATCTCAATTTTCTGAGAAACCGCCATATTACATTCCAAAGTGGCTGAACAAGCTTACACTCCCACCAACAATGGAGGAGTGTCCCCCTTGTTCCACATCCTCTCCAACATAGGCTGTAATCTGTGCCTTTTATCTTAGCCAATCTAACAGGTGTTAGGTGGTATCTCAAAGTTGTTTTGATTTGCATTTCTCTGATGGCTGAAAAAGACTTTTCAAGTGCCTTTCAGCCATTTTTAATTCTTCTGCTAAGAATTCCCTTTTTACTTCTGAATCCCATTTTTAATTGAGTTATTTAGGATTTGGGACGCTAGTTTCTTGAGTTCTCTATATATTTTAGAGATCAGTACTCTGGCACTTGTAGGGTTGGTGAAAACTTTTCCCATTCTCTAGGCTGTCATTTTTTCTTATTGACTGTGTCCTTGGCCCTACAGAAGCTTCTCAGTTTCAGGAGGTCCCACTTATTCTTAATGTCTGTGCTACTGGTGTTATATTTAGGAAGTGGTCACCTGTGCCAATGTGTTTGAGGGTATTTCCCACTTTTTTTTCTATCAAGTTCCATGCCGACAGCTTTCTGTTGAGGACTTTGATCCACTTGGATTTGAGTTCTGTGCAGAGTGTTAAGTTTGGATCTATTTGCATTTTTCTACATACTGCCATCCGTTTATGCTATCACCATTTGTTGAAGATATTATCTTTTTTCTATTGAATATTTTTGGCCTCTTTGTCAAAAATCATGTATTCATAGGTGTTTGGGTTAATGTAGAGATCTTTGATTTGATTCCAGTGATCCACAAGTCTCTTTTTATGCTAGTACCAGGCTGTTTTTATTACTGTTCCTCTATAGTATAACTTGAAGTTGGGGGTGGTGACTCTTCTTGAGGTTCTTTTGTTGCATTAAATACCTCAGTGTAACTATAACCAAAGAAGTAGCAGATCTGTTTGACAAAAATTTAAATCACTGCAGAAAGAAATTGAAGAGGATATCAGAAAATGGAAAGATCTCCCATGTTCCTGGATAGGTAGGATTAACATAGTAAAAATGGCAATCTTACCAAAAGCAATCTACAAATTCAGTGCAAGCCCCATCATAATCCTAAAACAATTTTTTTACAGACCTTGAAATAATAATATTCAGTTTCATTTGGAATAACAGGAATGACAGGATTGCCGAAAAAAAAAAATTGCTCAACATAAGAACCTCCTTTCTTTAATTCTAAAGCAGGAAGTCAGGGCCTGCAGCAGAAGATACAAATTAATCAACAGGTCTCTAATTCAGAACAACACAGTTTGAAGCCAGCGCCTGGGATTCTTCCCAGTGGTTTTCCTGACAAAGTAGGAATGCTGTGCCAATCCATACTAGTGCTGGTGGTATCCACAGAAAAAAAACACATGGATGGAAGCTTCTTCTGTCTGGTCCATCCTGGTGGCTCAGCAACTATGATCATGTGATTGTTACTGACCAGGGTTTGTGACTTTATGAATTTATCGTGCTATTCTGCTGTAACAGAGAAGTGGTAAGAGAAATTAGCCCTTTAGCAAGCTGGCTGAGGCAGGGCGACAGAGAGAATTTGAGTTTTTATTGCTTTTATGAATTCATCATGCCTCTCCATTTATCTAGCCTGGAAAAACACCTGTTAGGCTTCTAAAGAGCTAGCCAACCCTTTTCTTTTTCATAAATAGAAATAGAATTTCCTTAAGGCTTTAACGGGTGCCTTTGTAGAAGCATTTTCTGCTTGTTTTCCTTGTCTCCATTTCTGTTTCAAAATAGCTCAGTGAGTTTTCACTAAGAAAACTGTGCATAAATGAATGTGTAGGAACATTGACTACATATCACAGTCCAAGGCAGTACATGTCTAAGAGGTATGTGAAATAAATCCCCCAGGGTGAAGGCTAAAACAAGCTCTGAAGATTAAGACCTGCTAGTGTGTCATTACCACACTCAGGCTGACCCTGCTGAGTCCCATTCTAAAATGGAATATGCCTTCAAACTGATAGAAAGGCTTTCCCACCAGGTAGAAATTTAGGGCCTGAGGGGGCCAGTTTCAAACTTAATTTATTTATCTTGTACATCTGATAGGCAGGAAAGAGCTGCAGTAGAAGTTTTTCTCCTTTCCTATTCTCTTTTTAACAAACTGAAGGAATGTGGAGGGGGGCTGGTAGGAGAAAAGAGTTAGACAGGAAGATATCATATCTTCTTTTATGTTAGTAAAACAGTCACATGAAAAGAAACTTCAGTAGTTCCTGGAATGATGCGGAGACAAAGAAAGCAAGAGCCAGGTCATTTAAATTAGGCTCCTGAAGATTAGGCAGATTGCTGAGCAACAGCTACATGAAAAGAAGGGCTGAGGCATTAGACAAGCAATGAGAATCTTCAGTGTCTGGGAAAGGATGCTTAGGATAGTACCTGGTATTTTTCAAAGACAGAAGTAAAGAAAGGTACAAATTAAAATTTTTGAGTTAAAACTCAGAAAGTAGGCATCCTTAGTAGGAAAAATCTGCAACCAGCTACTTGTAAATAAAGACTCCTTTGGAGTATAAGTACATCTTTCTCATAAAGGGAATTATCGTGTGATGTTTTAACTAAGTACCAGATGGAGTTAGAGAGTTAAGACTCCATTCTTTCCACCAGGAGGAAGTAGTTTTGCTTTGAGAAGCCTCAATAAAACCCTGTTGCCTCTATCTTTACACATACTATTTTCAAACTTTAAGAGGGGAAAACGTTATGCTTCCCTTTCCAGGGTTGCAAGGGAAATGGTGGTTGAGATAGGAAGGGCTCCATCCCCAGTAGCCTCCAAGCCTACTAGTGCCAGGCTAGCTGTTTAACAGCAAGGACTGTGAGGGAAAACACAGAGGATTAGAGTTCCCATTTGGCATCCTTCTTTGACTTAAACAGGAGAGGAGTAGATGAGTGCAGAAGCAGAGGTTCACAGTGTATCTGCTTTGGAGGTTACTCAAAACAGGAACAAAGACCTGGAAGTTCTCAAACCAGTCTTGGTGATAGCTACTCTGAAGTTATTTTTAAGTACCTACTAAAACAACAGTTCTTATTCATAAGGTCACATCAAAACTGCTTTTCAGAGGACACCCCACTGAGCAGAGTAATTTTCTCCTTCATTTGCATTTCTATAACATTTTGTTCATGACTACATTATGACATTTAACACATTTATTTTAATTACCTGTTCAAATGCCATCCTCTCACTAAACTTACAGTATATTAAGCAGATCAATTCTTGAATTGGCTTTTCAGCTTCCAATATTTAACTGCATATAGTAGGTGATCAGATATATTTAGTGAGTTGAATTGCTACATAAAACTATGATAGGTATACAGCTTTGTATTGATGTTGCAATACATATTTTTATGCATTTCCAAAAGTAACAGTAATATACCTCCAATGTTCTTGTTTTTTCAGATACTGTGGTAAGACTAAAGACAGAAAGATAAGTAAATTCTGCTTTAGCAATATAGTCCTTTCTTGTTTCAATAGCATTTTACTTTAAATAGTGTGTGTGTGTGTGTGTGTGTGTGTGTGTGTGTGTGTGTGTGTGTAAAAAATCTGTAAGTGCAATGCAATGAAATCACAGTAGTGAAATATGAAGATAATGGATCCCTCTTGGTGAGTTTTCTAAAGTAAAACAGGAGGTACTTTGAGGTAAACAGAATGTCATAGATAAGAATTTCTTACACAAAAGGCATAAGATATAACACGATGAGTAGGGCGGTTGTCATTAAGCCTTACAACTAAATTTGACGCCCTAAATGTCTTAGAATTTTTATTACTGTGAAGAGACAAAATGACCATGGCAATTCTTATGAAAGAAAATATTTCCTTGAGGTTGTGGCTTATAGTTTTAGACGTTCAGTACATTGCCATCATAGTAGGAGACGGCAGTGTACAAGCAGACACGGTGCTAGACAGGTATGTGAGAGTTCTATATCTTGCACACAACAGGAAGTAAACTCAGACATTGGCTGGTATCTTGAGCATATATAAGACCTTAAAGACCGTCTCTATAGTCATGCCTTTCTTCTTTCACATTTACTCCAACAAGAGCACACCTTCTAATAGTGCCACTCCCTTTGAGGATCATTTTTTTTTTTCAAATACCTGACCCAGTAACCACATAGTAAGAAGAAGGAATTGACTTCAGAAGAAGTCTTCTGACTTCCATATACACACTTCAGAACACAAATAACCACCTTATACACATACACAAAAAGTTAATTTTAATTTTAAAAAATGTCTCAGATACAAAAATGAAACATGTCAAAGGGCTAAAATTTACTCTGTGTTATGTAGATGGAATAAAGACCACAGTGTTTGTTACTGTCCTCCAAGTATTTTGTGTGGCAAACTGGGCCCCAATGTGATACTCTTAAAAATAAGTGTGAACTTTACAAAGCAGCAAAGTGGAAAGTAGTGTGTCAAAGAGAGTACAATCCTTGAACAGGACAAAGATAGTTTTCCTGAGACTTTTTATTTCCAATAAGATGTTTGCTTAGAATAAAAACAAGATTGTCTTCTACTCTTTCTGACTTGTCACACTTCTTTTTCAGACACACTAGCTTAGCAGTGATGTTATCCTTCTTTGCTCAATGGACTATATTAGTTAAGACTTAAATAAAGCTGAATACCATGGGGCAGTGGCATGCACAGTGTTTGTTCACCCCAGGGAGCAAAGTAGAACAAAGCAGTCTACTAGACCCTTCAAAAGTGACACACCTTTCATCTTCTAGCAGAGTCTCAAGTTGGAACATTCCAACCACATCACAGAATAGTGTTCAACACTTGACTTGTGGCAGATGTTTCAAATTTTAAGCATGGCAAATATACTTATATAAGAGTTTTATGTTATTGTTAGTTATTATTGTTGATCTATGGCTGTATAATATTTATAAACAGAAAGTACATATGAGAGAATCAAACCGGGTTAGCCTGTCCATACACTGTGAATGTAGACCTTCGCATGTACTGCTGAGGATCAAGGGAGACTGTTGCCTTCACTCACCTCTTTTCCTTAATTGCTGAGAATTATTCTAATTCACAAATATGCTATGATTTTTTTAAATCCATTATACTATTCAAGAACATATACATAGATTCAAGCACTGGGATTACTCTTTCTGAGGTCTTTTTGCAAATCCTTCCTTATTTTCCATGGGAAAATTCCTAAGGAAATTACAGATATGTGCCATAAGCACATATTAAGATTTATAAGAAAGTTCTGGTGTTTTATGAAATACTCATACAATTATGAATTCTAATTAGAGGTACAAAAGTATCCCGTTTGTTTCACAGCTTTGCTCATAATGAGAAGTATTAGTCATAACCAAACTAGGAGTGTGGAGTGTCATGCCAGGGCTTGTTTTAGTTTTGCTGGATGATTAATTAATTGGAACACTGTGTCATGTGCTTTTGGAGAATCTTCCTTGTGAAGTGCCTGTTTAGGTTTTGCTTACTTTAATTGGATTTTGAATGTTTTTCTATGTGTTACATTCATAAGCATGCTTGGTACACAAACAGGTCCACTCATGAGCATACACAAGTATGCTATGGAGGTGATAATAGGGATATGCAGGCCATTTGCACCAAGATAAATGTAGAACTTCTTTAGTCTATCCTTTTATTTTCTTGTAGTGCTGTTCAAAGAGACCATTTAATTTTAATGGTTCCGCTCATGAAATTTTTCTTTGATGTTTAATGATACGATACAAAATATTGCTTATATTCCAGGCTGAAAAAACATCCTCCTCCCTGCTTTTATCTAGATTTTAGTCTTTCTTTGTCAATGTTTACATTGTCATTTTGAATGTAATTGTTGCATATTGTGTGATAGAAAATCTATGGTGTTTTTCATGTAGATAGCTAGTGGTTTCAGCAGCACATTCTACAAGATTATCTTTCAGCTTATTACCAAAGTATCTCAGAATCTTTCAAAGACCCATTAAACTCATGTCTATGAAATTGCTTCTTTTGTCTGTGCTACTTCTTTTTAAATTACTCATCTAACACTGCCTTGAGTCTTATAACTTTCCTATTCTCATAAAATAATTTTAATCATTCTAAGGTTTTTCAATTTCATAAACATTTTTTTCTTTTTTAAAGCTTTTTTTTTATACCCACCACTTCCCCCCCTTCTTCCCCTCGTTCAAGTCCTCCCTCCAACTGACCCCATTTATTTACCCAGAAAGAGCAACGATTCCCAAGGTGAGTCCATTCAGTCTGGAATATCCACTTGAGGTAGGTCCCAGTCCCTCCACGCAGTATCAAGGCTGAGTAAGGTGTTCTTCTGTAGAGAGTGGGCTCTGAGATGACAAATGATGCACCAGAAATAAACTGCAGTCCTACTGCAAGAGACTCCACAAACTGCCTAAAGCATTCAACTGTCATCTATATTTGGAGGGTTTTGTTTCTCTCCATGAATGTTTCTCAGGTGTCATTTCAGAGTTAATGAGCTCCCAATAGCTTGGATCAGCCATCTCTATGGGTCTCCCTCTCATGATCCAGATCCCTTTGTTCATGTACTCTCTCCTCTCTTTCTCTTCAGCTCAACCAGGTGCCTAGCTGTCGATCTTTGCTTCTTCTGCCTGCCTCCATTGTGAGGTGAAGGTTCTATAATGACAATTAGGATGGTCATTTATTTGATTAAGGGGGAAGTCCTGTTTGATCATCCTCTCCACTATTGGAGTCCTAGCTGGGGACATCATGTTGGTTTTTTAGTGTTTTCCTAGCACCAGGTTTCTCTCTAACCCCACAATGGCTCCGTCTATCAAGATATTTATTTCTTTGTTCTCCTTCTCTGTTGCTCCTCAAACTCAACCATCTCCTTCTATTATGATTTCTTCCCACCTCCTCTTGCTAGCTCCTCAATTTACTAAAGGAGATCTTCTATATTTCCCCCTTAAGTTTTACCTGTTACCTAGCTGCTCAGGGGTTGTAGATTTTAGCCTGGTTATCTTTTGCTTTTTGTCTAAAATCCACTTATGAGTGAGTACATACCATGTCTAATTTTCTGGGTCTGTGTTACCTTACCCAGGATGATACTCTCCAGATACATATATTTGCCTGCAAATTTCAGGATGACATTTTATTTATTTATTTATTTGTGATTTATTTATTTGTGTATTTATTTATTTATTTATTTATTTATTTATTTATTTATACTGCTGAGTATCACTTCATTGTGTAATTGTACCACTATTTTAAAATCCACTTTTCAGTTGAGGAGAATCTAGGTTATTTCCAGGTTCTAGCTATTATGGATAATGCTGTTATGCATATAGTTGAGCTAATGCCTTGGGGTAAAATTGTGCATTCTTTGGGTCCATGACCAATAATGGTATTACTGGATCATTGGGTCAATTGACTCTCAGTTTTCTGAGGAACCTTCATACCAATTTTCAAATAGCTGTACAAGCTTACATTTCCACCAGCAATGGAGAAGTGTTCCCCTTGCTCCACATCCCTCCAGCATAGGCTGTCCTCTGTGCTTTTGATCTTAGCCTTCTGACAGGTGTAAGGTGGTATCTCAGGGTTGTTTTGATTTGCATTTCTCTGATGGCTAAGGATGTTGAGCAGTTCTTTAAGTGTCTTTCAGCCATTTGAAATTCTTCTGTTGAGAATTCTGTTTTTAGATCTGAACCCTGTTTTTTAATTGGATTATTTGGTTTTTTGGACTCCAGTTTCCTGTGTCCTCTATCAGATGTAGAGTTGGTGAAGAACTTTTCCCATTCTGTAGGCTGTCATTTTGTCTTATTGACTGTGTTTTGACTTATCAGTTTATCAAAAGTATACCATAATCCTAATTGGGTTTGTCTCAAAATGTTGTGTTTTATTACTTATTCCTTTGTTTGCTTTTATATCATTTTATCTCAGCAACTAGCTGGGTCGTTTCCCATAGATCATTTACTGCCTTTGTGCTAGACTAATGCTCTTGATTTTCCTCTTTTAATTAATATTTACTGATTTCTCTGTGTGCTGGATCAAACCCAAAGTCTTGCACACACTAGGTGGCCCCAACCTATCTTGAATGTGTAGAACATTGTTTTCTGTGAAGGGTCTAGGAATATAAAATTAATGTAGAAATTAGGAATAAAATAGAAATGTAAGAATAAGATAGGAACATAGGAATAAATATTTGTAAGCTTTATAAATAGAAACTGTGAGCCATTAGCTTTGCCAGGAGAATAGTATTAACTGTTAAACAATCCCTTTCTTGTTTTATGATGAGCAGCCCTGCAAGAAACTTAGATTGTTTTCTTACTCTCTGCAGCTCTGTAGCTATTCTCAATAACCCCTCACCACACACAACCAAAACTGCTATCAAGCAAAATTAACTTTTAATTGGCTCTACATGACAATCTGCCTTGTATTGTTTTGTATCCTCCTTGCTCTGGGACCATAGCTATCTCAAGAAGAGCTATAGGGTTTAGCAAACATCAGTTAGCATTGTCAGAGAAGAATTAAGAAATATTCAGATATCAATTAGCTGGGACCCTATGAAACCTTGCTAATGGAAAATTGTGATTCTTAAAATATAATTTGTCTTTGAAAATTTAAACTAAAAATTGTAAAAATTTTTCGTCCATGCCTAATGCTTACCCCTTACTATAAAAAAGGGGTCATAACTCTCCTCCGATTTCCATAGCCAAAGAATCCTGAACTCCGGCTGTGATCTAAGATAGCTGATACGCTTTTTGTGCTTTTTTGAAATAAATTTTTTGCTTCTGTTTTTTGACTGTGGTTTGAAACCCAATATTCTGAGCATACCAACCTGGACCCAATACCTGTGAATTAAAAAACAAAGAAACATTTTCACCTTTTCCCTAAGTGATAAGTGAGATATTTAAATATTCTTGAATTAAGGACACTTTGAAAAAATAAATAGGATTTTGTCAGTTAGGATTGGTCTTTGAAGAGAATTGGCTGCTATAAGTTTAGTAGGTTTTGCCATTGACAATAAATTATCACCCTAGGATGGGGGCATTCCTACTTTGGGAATAAATGGATTTAGGTAACCACAGGAAGAATTCTCACCATGCCCATTCTTGTATTTCATGAACATCCTTGTTCTCTCTCTCATCATTGTTTAGAATCTTCTTTAATTTCTCCTAGCAATGGTTTATATTTGGGCATGGATGATCTTTTTAAAGATTAATTTCTCTTACATATATGTGTGTGTGTATGTGTGTGTGTGTGTGTGTGTGTGTGTGTGTGTATGTAGCTCAACATATATATGTGTACTGTTTGAGCTTTTGGTGCTTTTGGAGTCCAGAAGAAGGCATTTGTAATTTGCTGAACTGGCATTATAGGTGATTATCATCTGATCCATGGGTGCTGGAAACTACAAAAACAAGTACTCTTCTAATTGAGCCATTTCCTAAGCCCATTTTCCAGTTTTCTTTTTTTTCTTTAAACTAGAAAGATTTCATCTTTTTGTTAAGAGTTCCAGTTTTATTATATATCTACACACATATATTTTGTGTGTAGGCTTTTACCATAATGGTACTGTGATGTCATAGGACAATTGCAGAAGCTATCATCCTTTTTAGTTGGTACTTGTGTTATTTTAGCAACATGATCCTTACAGGAGATCTAAAAAATTTAATGAATATATTATAAAGTGAAGCAGGGTCATTGTTGCTGCTTCCCATGTCTTCTTGGCTCTTTATACCAACTATTAGTGACTGCCAGATTGAATCTACTGATCTTTCAGATTGCCATGATGGGGTCACAAGCAAAAGTTTTCCCTTATTACAGGCTAGCTGGGAAAGTCAGAGCCTTCCTGGTTGGCTTCCAAAGAGAATGCAGCAGAAGGGTTTAGTCAGTGATTGCAATTTTGTGTAAAGGCTGTTTTCCCTTAGACCTGCTCAGATGAAAAGACTTGCTGGAGTGTAACTATAGTGTAATTATAGATTCACAGCTGGCATTCCTCCCTCAGGGCTAACTAAGATCCAAGGAGTATAGTGAAAGAGTATGGTCCTGACTGTGCTGAGGTCAGGAGAAATGGAAAAAAATGCAATCACAATGCAGACTCTCTACTTCCATATCATCTTGTTTATGGCCATGTTGGTTTCAATATTGTTGCAAACTTGGTAATTAAATCTTTGGAGATTTCTGGTGCTCAAATTAAATTGATGAAACAGCTTTCTTCAAATAGTGTCAAATCCAGATATAGTAGTAAATGTACAATACAATGAGATAAAGAAACATGGAAACAAATGCCAAAGAGATAGAGAACTGAACACAAAGTAAAAGAGAATATAGAGAGAGGAAAGAGCAAAGAGAAGTTCCAAACACACTCAGAAAAAAACAAATCTACGTATCAGATTTTTGCCTTTCTTTTCCAAAAATCTATGAAAAACATAGACCAAATAAAGTATCTATACTTTACCTATGTATATTTGAGTTTTATACATTATTTATGTACTATGTAAGCCACACATTAAGTATACTCTTGTTTTACAGGTGCTACAATTTTGTGTGAACTCATTCACAGAATATTTCTTCATCTGCTTCAGTATGTGGTTATATGATTATTTGTGGATGTGCTCAATTATTTTAATGCTGGGTAGTACTAATTTGTATGAACACCATTACTCCACTATTCATTCAACTACTAACAGATTCATAGAGTATTCTGATGATTAAATATAATGTGTTGTACAGAAATGTTATAATGTGTTGTACAGAAATATGTTTTAAATACCCATTATCAGGTTGATGACACTATTCTCTAATCCTGCTTTACTGAAGGGTAGGCATACATGTATGGTGGTGTGTGTATTCTGTGTGTTTGTACTTTCTTTTCTATTTTGAAATAGCAAACCATATTCTAATTAAAGTTGGACAAGCACTTGAAACTAAAAAGTTTGGTTTGCTCTTCTGATACTTTTGGATATGGGAGTTGTTATTGATCATAAAATAACTTGGGGAATATTTTCTGATTTTATTTTCTGAGACATTTCATTTAAGGAGATGTTATGCTTTCTTTAAATGCTTAATAAAAACCATGAGTATAAAAAATTAGCCCAGAGAACTTTTTCAATTTCCTTAATATATATGGCACAGTTTCAATTTTTTTAATTGTTTTTTTTTTGGTGACATTTTTTTCAAATTTTATTTTATTTTATCAACAATAAATGCCTAAGTCTACAATACCATTGACAGTTTAACAATAACTGTAGAATCTGAAACATTCCTCTTTTTGTAATTATTTATTTATTTGGAGACAAACTCTATATTGTTCAGAGTGGTCTTCAACTCACTCTGTAGTTAAGATGATCTTGAATTGTTGATACTCCTGCATCTACCTCCTAAGTGGTGCAGTTAAGGGTTGAATCAAGTTCCTGGTTTATACTACCCTGGGGATCAGAACAAAGGACTTTTAGGCAAGACTCTACTCACTAAACTGCATTCCCAGTTTGTACTTAGTCTCCAACAAAGTAATTCTGGAAAATCTTGAACTTCTAATGGCTTAACCTTCTTTGTGACTGCTTGCTCAGTGTCTTAGTGGTCATGCAATATGTCTTGATCAATTGTTTTAACAAAGTGAAAATTGTATTTGGGATCATTTGTTAAAATATGAATATATGACAAAAGTCTATGATTTTATCTAAAGATGGTCTTTGTCCAAAGAGATTTTACTCATTGTGACTGCACTATTTTTTTCTGCAGGCTTTTAGGCAAAGCATTCTCTATTTAAGATATATACAAACTTGAATCTACAAACCATATAAACCAAATTTGTGTCAGTATTTGTTTTATACAAACTAAAATTGTTTTCTTACAGTTTTACAAAGTTACCTCCCAGACCCATGTCCACAGTGGATTCAGAGAACATGCAGACCCCTTGCTCAGAGCAGACAGGAGAAACACAAGCCCTCTTACCACAACTGACTAAGTTACTACAGGTGACTAAGTGTGAACCACTGAAGCCGTGGGCAGATGCCAGTGCAGGGATATAGATAACAATATAAAGATCAACAAAGCAATGCAGAAAGAAACTGGTGGTTTTACAACACCAAGACCTGAACAGGGCAATGAAAAGGAAATAGAAGGAAACAACAGCAAAAACACCTTTATGAAGATTACAGAAGCCTTAAAAGATGATATAAAAATTCCCTTAAAGACATAGAAGAAAATACAAACAAAAAATTGAAATAGATGAACAAATTCTTGAGAGAAAACAAAGAAAACCAAGAAAAGGAAAACCAAAAAAATGAAAGCAACATTCCAGGAAATAAAAATTGAAATAGAAGTAATAAAAAAAGGCACAAAATTAGCAAAGGTACAAATAGAAAACCTAAAGAGCTAGAACTACACAAACAAGCATAACCAACAGAATTAAAGAGACAGAAGAGACAGTCACAGGAGTGGAAGACTCAATAGAGGAAATAGAAACATCAGTCAAAGAAAACACTAAAATCAGAAAAGCCATAACATAAAATGTTCAGGAAACATGAAAAGACCTAACCAGAGAATAATAGGAATAGAAGAAGGAGAAGAATACCAGCTCAAGGGCACTGATAATGGATTCAATGAAATCATTGAAGAAAAATTTTCAAACGTAAAGAAGGAAATGCCTATAAATATACAAAAAGCATACAGGATACCAAATATATTTGACCCCCCCAAAAAGTCCATTGGCCACATAATAATCAAGCCACAAAACATACAGAATAAAGAAGAAATGACAGAGAAATAAGGAGTTTAACAGAGGTTATGATGCAAATGGATTTAATAGATATTTACAGAATCTTCTACCTAAAAACAAAGGAATATTTCTCATCACCACATGCAATTTTCTCTAAAATTGAGCACATAATTGGTTTAAAACAATTTCAATACATAAAAAAATTGAAAATAATCACTTGTATCATAACAGACCACCATGGCCTAAAATTAGAGTTCAGCGACATCAAAAATTACAGAAAGCCCACCCACGCATGGAAACTAAACATCACTCAGCTGAACCACCTCTGGGTCAAGGAAGAAATTAAGAAATCAAAGTCTTCCCAGAATTTAATGAAAATGAATTCACAACATTCTCAAACTTGAAAGACACAATGAAAGCAGTCTTAAGAGGTAAATTCATAGCACTAGATGACTATATAAAACCTGGAGAAATCCCACACTAGAGAACTAACAACACAACTGAAAACTTTAAAACAATTAGAAGAAAACACACAAGTAGGTGTTGTAGTAATTTTTCTGACCCGTTTGGCGCCAGAGTTTGTAACCTGGCATGCGATGGCTTTTGTCCCCCAAAGAAATGAATCACATGCTTATATCCTTTACATTGTTTGGCCCATGTCTTAAGCACATTACTAGCTAGCTCTTTCATCTTAAATCAATCCATTTCTATTAATCTTTCCACCACGTGGCCCACAGCCCATGGCTCACCTGAATTCCTACATGCTTCTTCTTCGTGGGATGGATGGAGACTGACTAACTCCACCTTCTCTACCTGCCTGTGCTCTGATCCTCCACCCACTTCTACAGTGCTGTGCATAAGCCAAAACAGTACTTTATTTACAATGTGCAAAGAACATTCCACCACAAGTAGGTGTAGACAGCAGGAAATAAACAACCTTACAGCTGAAATCAATACAACTGAAACAAAAAGAACAATACAAAGAAACAATGAATCAAAGAGTTGGTTCTTTGAGAAAGTCAACAAGATAGATAAAACTTTATCCAATCTAAACAAAAAGCAGAGAAAGAGAAAGAGTGTATTCAAATCAACAAATTCAGAAATGAAAAAGAGGATATACTGAAAGACCCCCAAATGAGGACCTTTCCTCAGAAGGAGACCCCAAGTCCCAGAGACCAATCTGAGCCACACATCAGCTGCAAATTGCATGAGGTTTATTGGGGGGCGAAGGTACCTCCGGGCGGCAGCAACTCGGGGAGCTGACTGGCACACTGAGGCTTTGTTCAGGGGCTTTTTATTGCATAGGGGAGAGCAGGAGGCAGACTTACAGAAGCAAAAGGCGTGGTTATAGGGAAAACAGGGG